>JAJOOS010005594.1:0-19069 GCA_029582725.1 Solanum chiquidenum
CGGAAAAGAACACCTATACGGAGATCAAGATGATATAATAAACGCAATATTCAAAACTGAGATCAAGAAGATATGAAACAGAGACTTAAAGACATCAATTAAGAATTAGAATTTTCCCGCACAAGTGAACTGATGGAAATAAACAGATTGCAAAGTATTCTGCTCAGATTTTACTTGTCACTAGTAAACTTATCCGCGCGAATATCACGGAATTTATAAAATAATACTTAAAACCTATCGGGTATTAAAACTAAAACACTATATTATCTTACATAAAAGATTACGTACTAACAAACATTAATAATGTAAAGGAAAATGAAAATTATTACATATCATTTATCCTTAATAACATAAGCATAAATTAATGATTGTAAATGATTGTAAAAATACATACCAGGATCTGTAACATAAGAAATGTTGTCAGTGAGCCACTCAACAGGAGCAAAGTACACAAATATTTAATTGTGAAGAAGAAGAAGTGGAGGAGGTTCAGAATTTTCGTTATTTTTAAATGAGAGGAAATCCCTCTATTTATAGACAACAAAGGGTAATGTGAACAAATGTTTATTGTGCCTTATCAGAAATGTTACAACTATTTGGAAAAATTGCAACCCTTCGGAAAGGTCACAACCTTTCATAAAAGTCACAACTCTTCATTAAAGTCGCAACTTTTCATCAAAGTCGCAACTCTTCATTAAAGTCGCAACTTTTCATAAAAGTCACAACTATTCATAAAAGTCGCAACTCTTAAGGAAAGGGAAAGGCTAGTTTTGGAAATATATAAATTAACAGGGAATTCTGGTTTGTGTTGGCGCCACGTAGGCGGGCCTAAGGTTCTCTTTTATATATATATAAATATGATATATGATATATGATATGATGTTTGGTGAAGAAGAGATCACCACTCACCAAAGAGATAAACTATAGAGTGCACACACAGACAATACCAAGTAAACTAACAGGAAGGATGACAAAATAATTGACATGTACTATATTCAGACGAACATACAGTACAAACACTGCTGCGGAAAATAGTCAAACAGAGAATCACGCAACGTGGTGAATGGATAGAATTTGGATGAGTGTCAGATGTTTCATGGTTCAGCAGAAAAAAGATGCAGGGTGGATTTGTACAGATGTAGTCTAAGTTGCTCAAACTCTCCTGATCTAGATTTGTACAGATGTAGTTGTTCACTGAAATCACTTGTGGTGGGGAAACTCTTATTTCTCAATGATACCTCACCTCACGACACATTTTGCAATTCTAAGCAAGTTGTTACTTTGCAATATCAAGTGCTAAACTTTACCACAAATGACCATGTGGAATCTATTTAAACCACGAACAAAATATTTAAAAAGGTAGAGAAAAAAAGATAGACCTGATATGTGAGGTTCTTGTGAGTTAAAGTAGATATAAATTATCGAGATATTCCACAGAAAATGCAAGCAGATGCAGATGAGAGCAAATATGTGACAAGATCAACAAACTCATTGAATAAATCCACAACAAAGATTATTTCAGGAAGATAGATTTAGGGATAATACATATTTTACCCCCCGACTTTTCCGGGTTTTTCAACTGCACACTTAAACTTTGCCGGGGGTGGGGGTCATATGTTCCATGTCACTTGAAATTAAAAAAAAAGAGATGGCAGGAGCGTGGACGGTTGGCTGGCACTATGGCTGAGTTTTAGAGATGACATTTGGAAAAAGAAGGGAAGGGCAAAAGGGGTCAGAGAAAATCATTTATTAATCAATTAAGTATAATTAATTATATAGTATTGAATTAAAATTGACACTTGTACACATAAGTCAATCTTAACTTCTTTTTTGCCTCAAACCTCTCCCAGTGTGAGGCTCACTTTCTGTGCCACATCATCACTGACGGGGATATTTATTCCATTTCAGAAGGTGTCCAAGGGGGTAATAGGACCCCCTGCAAAGTTTGGGTGTGCATCTGGAAAACTGGACAATCCAGGGAGGAACATGTGTATTATATCTAAATATTATACGAGACTACAAAGTTCAAAGAAGAGTTCTCAAGGACCCAAACTAAGTTGACCTAGTAGCGATGCATATCACCAGAACACCAGTTATAGCTACAGATTTATGCTTCCAGATTACAGAAAACATGCAGTTAATTTTATTTTTTGTGACATGGGAACCAGCAGTTGCTACACTTTTGGATGCGCACAAGGTAAACCTCACTCTAGTCTAATTGCTCGCAAACCATACAGAAAAGGTAAATCGCACTAGGCAAGTCCTGTGTGACGAGCTCGATTGAGAAAGCATGCAGGGTTCGAACCTGAGACCCCCCATCATTTGGGAGATCCCCTGCTCAACAAACTCGGTCACCCTTGCGGGTCAGTTCTATGGGCTTTTGTAGCAGGAAAACAGTTCTAAGTGCAAGACTCACCAACAACTGTGGGGGATATGATAGCTAGGGCTCCAGGCTTAATCATCTCCTTCAAAGACGCAGACGCAACAATGGACACACATCGACCATAATCTGGCTTCTCCTTATAATCCTGCCACCAGTAAAAGTAATGCATTAACTTCAGCCTTGCCATGAGCATTCTGAAACACAAGGCTTCTGAAAAGTAATCCTACTAACCATGATCCCAGGCCTCTCAATAAACTGTCTTCTTACTTCATTGACTACTTCCTGAGCAGTTCGACCAACAGCTGCACACGCCCAAGCACTGAACAGAAAGATGAGCATAGAACCCAGTAAACCACCAACAAATACTTCAGGTATCGCTATGTCAACCTGCATATTAATAAAAAAATCTTGGTACTGCAACTGTATAGTTAACGTAGTTAAAATTTAAAAAGGCCAAATAGAAAGTCATAGCAATTACATACCTGCTTGAAGGGTTCTTGAGCAAATGCAGCTACCTCATCCATATAGGCACTGAACAGAAGAAATGATGCAAGTGCTGCAGATCCAATTGCAAATCCCTTGGTTGTAGCTTTGGTAGTGTTTCCAACAGCATCAAGAACATCAGTTATCTCACGAACACTTTCAGGCTGTACAAGAAAAGGATTATTGAGCTAACCGAGCTAACAAAAATTTACAAGAAAAAGAAGTCACGACCTCATGCTTTTGCTCAGAAACATTAGCCTCACCTGTTGGCTCATCTCAACAATCCCACCAGCATTATCAGCTATTGGACCAAACATATCCATGGTGAGAACATACGCAGCCGTACTAAGCATTCCCATAGTTGCTACAGCAGTGCCAAACAACCCCCCAATTGGATTTCCAGCTTCGTCTGTCAATCCTGATGTGCGACCAAGCCAGAAAGCAGAAACAATAGCCAAGCTTATGACAAGGACAGGTAGAGCTGTGGATTCCAGACCCAAACTAACACCCGCAATTATGTTTGTTCCGTGACCAGTAGAGCTAGCAAGGGCTAAGGTACGCACGGGCTCGTATTTGTAGTCAGTGTAGTACTTTGATATCCAAACAAAGACATAGGCAGTAACAATTCCAACCAGACCACATAAAGCAAAATTCAACCAAGCAGTAGGAGCCTGTTCAGTATATAGTAACCACCGTGTTGACTGCAAATGGAATGCAATGCAAACTCTCAGTGGAGAGAACAGAGACAGGAAGTCAAATAACCAATAAGGGTAGAAATGGTGGATAATTTTCCAACTTCCAAGGCAAATAAAACTTACCAAACCAAATGTCAGAACAGCTAAAAATATTGTCACTGAGTAACCCTTTTCAAGAGTTTTCATGGGATCCTCTATAGTTCCAATTACTCCAGAATCCCTTTTGTTCCGAATAGAGAATATGCCAACTGATGATATAACCAGGTCAAATGAATGAACAACTAGAGGAAACAGAATAAAGCCGGATGGATCTGCAGAAGAAATCAATCTAAATTAGATAAAACATACAACTTTAAGGAAACAGCAGCTCTCATGGGAGGAATTTGAAATAATTTCTAGGAACAAAAGTTCAGTATTTAGCCACATTATAGGAAGGGTGACCATTCTGTACACATATATTTCTAGTAACTAATCAAGCAAATTTATGAAAAGCATAGCTAAGAATCACGTTTTGGGTAAAATTTTCTACTTTCTGTAAAGGTCTTGCATAGCACATTAATAAGTTAATTATTTCATCGAGAAATATCTTAAGTAAGACTTTAGAGGTGAGAAATTGTTACAGTTTCATCCTATCTAATGTATACCATACAACTAGCGCAACGAAGCCTCAACCCCGAGCTAGTTCATGTCGCCTTCATGAATTCTCATCAACCTTCTCCCTCCATTTGGACACACAACCCTCACTGTTAACTATAGCTAAACAAATACCAAGAGCTCGTTTTATGGCACCTGGGTAGTTTCAATCCACAACACAGTCTAGTAATAACAGACTATTAGGCTAAGCTGCAACTGTTATCCAAAATTTAAGATGACAACTTAAGTATGGGATGAACAAAAATGTAAGACAAATATCATTACAAGACCTCTTCCCCCTCGCATTATAAACAGAAGCATCTAAAACAGCTTTGCCAAAGGCATGCTTTCGCCCAGCTTAACCACTGCTTCAGTGAAGGAACTAAGTTGATGAAATGTCCCCATCTTACAAAAAAACAAGACAACCAACAGCTCTGTGCTCACTAAATCACGTGTTTTAATTGTATTTTCTCAAACACTTGCAACCCCACTGACTTCAGCGTTTTGTTGGGCACTTCCAAATTTGACAACACTGGTCTACAAACACTTGCTGTCCTTCATTTGCAAATATGCAGTTCCATCCTCACAGTACATATACTTGCGTTGAACAATTCCCTTTTCTGTAATACTTGGATTCAAATGCATCGGTTGGTATAGAACAATTAAAGTGGCCTTTTTTATACACTCCCACCAAGATTACAACCTAAGTTACAATTTAGTCAACTCAAGTGTGAGTGTCATCCTACCTTCAATTTTGCAGCGTTGAGCCATGGTTCCTCCAAGTATCATTGCACTAATAATCTCCGCAGCTATACTTTCAAAAAGATCTGCACCTCGAGCAGCACAGTCGCCAACATTGTCTCCTACCTTAAATTTGGGAATTTATAAGGTTAGCATTAGGCACATCAACACAACGTATAGGTAGTCGCAGTTACGGTCAAATAATTGACGGAGCAGATGTCAATACTCTATAATTCCTTTTCTATGTTTAATTTAAAATAGCAAACTTTACTTTCTTTTATGTTATATTTGTTTTTATTTGTTGCTAAATATAAGCAAGCACTAAAGCTAGGATGTGAAACAGTTGATCATACCGACCTCAGTGAAGACAAAGAACTACTTCTTTAAACTCCAAGAATTTATCAAAGGAGATAACTTTCATCTAGAAAAATGAGAATCATTGGTGCTACTCAAGCACCAAAAAATGTTTCTAATCTCAAAGTTAAAGTACAATTGAAACAAAAACTTGAAATTCCGCTGCACTAGCAAGGTGTATGGGGCAAAAAGTAAAACTTAATGAGAACATTCATAAAACATCCAGCTAGAATACATGACTAAAATGCATGATTGAACTCAGAAGTCGCAGAAGAAAAATGAAAGACGACAAATAAAAAAGAGTAGATAAATACCAGATCTGCAATTACAGCAGGGTTTCGTGGGTCATCTTCAGGTATACCCTGCTCTATTTTTCCAACAAGATCAGCTCCAACATCAGCAGCCTTTGTGAATATTCCACCACCCAACTGAGCAAATAGGGCAACAAATGAAGCTCCAAAACCATACCCAACTAGTAGAAGAGGCACTGTGCAAAGATGAAGTAGAAGTCATAATTGTGAACTAAAAAACAGACATTCAAAAGTCAAAAGTGCATCTAAATGAAATAAAACAATGTGAAAAATTAGCAGATTTTACTCACAATCGGTTGCCTTCATTGTACCAGTTGAATCCACACCAAACCACACATACAAAATTGCATACAGGATAGCAACACCCATTACAGCCATACCAACAACCACCAATGCTGAAAATCCACCAGCACGAACAGCTATCTACATCAGAAAGATCTCAAGTCAATTTCCACAAGAAAGGACCTTAGCGTTGTTCTTGTCGAACATTCTTATGAAGAGTAATAAAAAGAACCTGCAATGCCTCGCGAGCTGACCGTCTTGCCGCACTGGCTACTCGAACATTTGCACGTACTGACACCCACATGCCAACATACCCCGCAACACCAGAACATAGAGCCCCAAAAAGAAATGCAGCGACCGTAATATAAGCAGATGTTACCCTATATCACAGCATGGGAAGTATCATAAAGTGAACTCAAACTTCTCTGAAAGAAGAGCAATTATCCAACTCAAAACCTGTCATCACCTGCCTAAGCCAGACAATTCTTGCTGAGGAGTTATATTACGAAATAAATAGATGCCTAGTATAATCAGTCCAAGCAATAGTGCCATCTTGGAGATGGTCCCATACTGAGTTCTGAAGAAACCTTCAGCTCCATCACGTATTGCATCTGATATCTAGCAAGTTAAATAATGAGCTCAAGACTTTAAGACAATATACAACATGTTCCAATGAAACAGGAGCAAAATCATGACTGCAAATCCAAGTTTCTGTAAATTAGGGGCTGCCATGAATATCATCAAGCTTTTTAACCAATTTCTTTACATTAAATTTCTCATAATGGAAAAAGATAATTTTGCCTTTGAATCGACTTCTCTCTGAAAATCTTATGTCTATGAAGGGCACTAAGGTCGGGTGGCATGTAAATTAGGAGCATGGAGAAGAGAAATGAAAATGGAAGGAATAGATCATTTTTGTGGTTGGCAGGTGAAGGTGGCAGAAGCAAAAGCAGAGACCATCCCATGATGCATCTCCATAGCATCTTCTGCAGATGAAACTCTAGCATACAATATTAACCCCTGGAACAGCCACTCATACATGATGATCAAGAGTTAGCTCAAACAATAGGAGCCCCTTAACCAAGACAAAGGTTTGGGATACAATGCCATTCCTGCCTCCCTTACGACCTAACCCAATTCCAACATCCACCTCTATCTTCCACCAATAAATTAATAAATGAAAAAAATAGAAAAGAACTACAGAATATCTAGACTCATGTAGTTTACTGCATAGACCTTGAGACCCATATCAAAAGAAAAATATATGATCTAGTATGAGAAAACGTTGTCCAAACTCTCTGATCCACAAGTTATAAACACAGACAAAAACAGAAGGACCAGGAAAACTTTGAAAGACAACTTAAAAACTGATCAATAAGATTGTACCTCGGACATCTCAGGTGGTCCCTCATCCTTTGCCAGCACCCACTTAGTAAGATAAATCGACACGAAAAAACTGATGATACAAACTGAAAACACAAACACAAGGATGGGCGAGGTACTTGCACCAATGTAAAAGATAGCTCCAAAACAAACAAGCAGGAGCACCAAAAGAATGCGCGAGTTTATCCTCATGAGAACACGAAATATCTGCATGAAACAGTTGTGACAACATTAAAACAAATACTTAGAAAGTAATAACGCAAACCACGAAAGAAAGAAAATTAAATAATGCTGCTAAAAACAGCTTCTCATTCAACAATTTTATTAGAGCAAAAGTGAACAACTAGAACATCTAACTGTTTTTTAATCACAGTGTATTATTATAAACAAGCAACTGAATGAATAATTGATTTCTATACAGATAGAGAGAGGCACACACAAGATTGGTGCTAGAAGAAAAATCAAGTTTTTGTATACTTTCAGAATGTTGGTCCTCTTCATTCACTTTGCATTACAAAATTGTAACGAGCTTTCCTGCATAAAACTACAATCATCTTTAATTTTCATCATATTCTGACTTGATGTGGCACAACTTCTTGGGCAAGATTCAAAAGCAGAGATGTTTATTACTCATAGATAATAGATACCAAAGAGATTCAAAACAGGCACTTCATTTATGTTTATCTACTACTTTAGAAGTACAGACAGGAGCCAATGAATGGTGAATAAATTTTAGGAAAATTAACAACTATAACCATATATTTCAAGAGAACTAAGGAACTTGATTCTTCTGCGACTAACAATAAAGATCATTCATTCTTCTGCAGACAAAATTTAACGAAACATATTTCTCTTCAGAGGAGGTCAGGGTATGTAGAATGCACAACATTGTGAGGCAAACACCTGACAATAATTGATTCTTTTAACAAACAAGTAATTTGTAATAGAGGTTTTCGAGAAATTAAACAAAGAAAGAAAAGCATTCAAATAGCATAAAAATGAAATAGCCACCTTATTCATCCCCAAAGCAAGAAAAAGTGAATGTATCTATGCTGAATCACCAGTAAGTAGGAGAAGGAGAAACTTGGGTGATATAATTATAAAGTGATTTGGAAGACAACCCCTTCTTCATTTTGGGTAAATATACACAACAACAACAATATACCCAGTGTAATCCCACAAAATAGGGTATGGGAAGGTAGAGTTTACCAAAACCTTACCACTACCTTAAGAGGTAGAGAGGTTGTTTCCTCTAGACTCTCTGCTCAAGAAAAAACAGTCCAAAATAGTAGAGAAAGAAATAATGGAAATGAAGACAATCATGGCAAAATACTCGAGTCAAACTAACAAATCATCCTAAACAATAGTCATAAAATTTAGTTTACAATTTGGGAGAATATGGGAATGAAGAAAATTTAGTCTATTTTTAAAGAGTTGAAAAAACATAATTCCTTCAGATATCTCTAAGTGGAACATAGTGCACTGGCTAATCTCTGAAAACTATCTGGTTAGGAAATAAGCCTAGTATAATCTCCATGTTTATATTGTTAGTCCTTGCATAGTCTAGGAAGATAGATTAAACAAGAGCAAATTAGAGAAACATGAACAAAATAGAGAAACATGAACAAAATAGAGAAACAAGTGCACCTAAATAATGTAACCTACCCATGGTGCATAAGCCTTGCTCTTCATGCTAGGAAATGTCCTTGGTCTATCTTGGTAAGGGCCCAAGTTCCCTCCTTCCATTTCATCATCCATTGCAACGGTTTGAAAAGAATTTACCCTCCGTGCTACTGGGAAAGAGCTGAACTCACTTTGGGGCAAATCGCCCCCTGAACCTGGTCGCTGTATTTTGAATTTCTTTTGTTAATCACTTCCACTAATTCCTTAGCTCGTGTTGAAGCAGCTGTGGCGTTTACTTCTCCACAATTAATCCACTCGCATAAATTCTTCAGGTCTTTGGGGGAAAAAGAAACCAAAAACATTCTATCAGATAATTACATGTTCATAAGACAAAGAAAGGAGACATTACATGTCCGTAAATCAATAAACTTGCAAAGAAAGCCCATTTGAAATTGATCAAAGCTGAAGCATCTAGTCTATATAGAAAAACTCGTGAAACACAATCTAAACCTAGAAATGCCCGTAGAGCAGTTACAACTTACAGCTAATTCTCAAGTGTATATAAGTTGAAAATCAAATGTAATGTCCAAACTTATTTTAGACTAACAGAAACACGAATAATCAAACAAAAGAGAGCTAAAAAAAAAACAGGCAAGTTGAACAGAAGAAGACAAAACAACACAACTGAACAGAAGAGATCAAAATGAACCATTTCAAACTATAAACCTACCAAATAAAATCAACGAATTTGCAACTAAACACATTTGAAACTGATCAATGTTATAGCACTTAAAAAATTTAAAAATAAATCACGAAAACACAATTGTTCATCCTAAAATACCAGTACAAGCAGTTACAACTACTTTAAATCCAAAAAAAACTGATAATTAAACTGTAAAATCCCAAATAAATCAAAGAATGCAGAAATTCTTACGAACAGCAATCGCAGATCGGGATCCGATACACTGACGATCAACTCCGCCGGAGAAAAGGATATATCCACCTCCACAACCCGATCGGAGTCGAGAACTTCCTAAACCCTTGCAGATCTCAATTGAGGGATGCGAAGACTAAAGATTCGAAGCGAAATGTTGAAACGGAACTGGGCTGCAACGGCCGAAAAAGAGTGTGAAACTGGGAAAGCTATTTTTTTCTCTGTGTTTTTGTGAAGTACTTAAGATTAGGTGAAAATGAAATACGTAACAAATTGTTGACTTATGTGTATAATCCAATAACTGATTGCCACGTGCGCAATCCAACGTGTTGTTGCTTGCGTGTCAAGTTGTGGGCTTTCTCCCTAAAACTGACAGAATTTTCGGATATGCTGCTACTTTATGATAAGAAAATATAATAAAGATTTTTACAGATTTTTTAATTTCTATTTTCCCTTGGTAAAACATATGCCTAATTGGAAAATTAACACTAATCACTAATCTTTTCATTTAAATTCTATTTTTTTTCTCTTTTTGGATAATAGTTTAGATTATTTAGATCCAAAAAGCTTTGCTAAGATTAGAACTTATTATTAAGGAATTAAGGAAATAAAATAAAAGAAAATGAATGTAGTGTTGGTCAGTTAAGAACTCTTATAAGGTTGCGGAAATAAGAATGACGGATGAATGTACGAATATACTAGGAAAGGTAGGGTAATAATGAAGATATTCGGGAGAAGATGGGAGTGCTTTGATGGAAACAAGATGCAGAAACCAGAAAGCAAGATTGAGATGATTATGGCATGGGAAAAAGAGATATACCAATGTCCAGTGCAGAGGTGTGAGAGATTGACTATGAACGGTTTCAAGAGAGGTAGAGGTATACTGGAGGAGTATTGAGGAGAGCTGATTAGACATGACATGACACAGTTTTAGCTTATCGATGATATGCTCTTAGATAGGAGAGTATGAAAGACACGAATTAAGGCAAAAGGTTAATAGGTTGTATTGTGTTGTCTTGTTGTCAGTTCATATTAGTAGTTGGTAGTATTGCTTCTACAGTTTCTTGTTCTTCGATTTCTTTTATTATATGTTGATTTGTTGTACTTGATTATTGTATTGTTTTTTATAGTTTGTGTTTGGTTACTACGTGTTGTTTTTTATTAGTTGTTTTTTGTATTTATGTTATTTTTTTAGCTTTAACTGCTTTGAATTGTTTTTTTTAACACAATTTACGATTTATCAGAAACAATCTCTCTATCTCTGAGATATAAATAAAATTTGTAGATTACACTAGAAATATTATTGTAAAATAATTTAAGGCACGTTTGGAACATCATCTTTGTAATCGAACAAGGGGTTATTACATTGTTGGCATATTCATTTAGTCAGATAATTATTTTGCCACTATGGAATTCGATGTAATTAAAGGGAAAATTCAATTACACTATAATACTCAAGAGGGGAGAAAACTTGGTGGTAGACGATTTTTCAATTACTTTATGTTTTTTTTTTCATTTTAGTATTTTGTAAATATGTGTCACACATTAAAACTTATTTGTAAGTTTATTTGAAAAAAATGTTTATGCATTTTTTATAATTATTTTTTATTTAAATTAAAAAATATCAAACTACATCTACTTATTGTTATCTCTTAATACTACTAAGAACATGCTTATAAAGACAATTTTAAAAAAATACAATAGAGTAAAGAGTAAGCGTATTTTGTTCTAAGTGGAATTTTTAGGTAGTGTAATCAAGAAACATATCGCTTACTTGTTATTATTTTGAAAATTTATGCAATTGTAATGATATAAATTAGATGGGGCACAAGTGAGGATAAGGATGTGTTTATAACTTAACGCTAAAGTAATTTTTTTTTTTGTGTATTGAACAATATGTTGTGAGCACTATTTGTACATCGTTGAGTCAATTATATATGTCAATATGTAACCGACATAGTGAATCCCAATTTTTTCAAAAATAATTGATCTTTGATGCTTATTGTAATCAGACACTAATGACCTATCAGTCACTTTACTCTTGATTAAGGCCACTTGTCACTAATATATCGAGCTTGGAAAGAACTGAAAACATGCTTAAAGGATGTTATCCAGGCATAATCTAAGATTTTGACTGAAATTGCCTTAATTGGGATAGATCTAATTAGATTCGTTCTTCCACACATCATCTTTTGCATTCTTCATATGTCGAATCATTTCAGTAAATATAACAACGTAACATGACACAAATAATTACATTATAATTAGTGAATAAACATACCATTTTAATTATTGTATAGTATAGTTTTTGATTGTAATTACCATAGCTTAGTAATTATACATTGTTTTTCAAGCATAGTTGTAATAAAATCTCAATAAAATCAATGGTAAGGCCAATTTGTAAGTCAATATTCTAATCTTTTTCAAGACCAATCTACTGTATAAGGCCTCACATAGTGTCCTTTGAATCGAATGTTGGATTGCTAATTGTTACACACGAACTCATCAAAGGTAATTGGTCATCCCAATAACCCCGAAAGACCATGGTACATGCTCTCTAAGAGTATAACCGCTTAGACTAATTATCAATCTACAAGTAAGACGTGTTGAGTTCAACCCGACTACCCAATGCCTTGTGAAAAACTATCAAAATTGAGCGAGAACTACGACCCCTCTCAAAAATTATGGAAATAGGTACCATGTGCAGTCGAACTATCTCACGAGTGTAGATTTATACTAACTATTTGTTGTAGTTTGTACCGGTCTAAAATGTGCAGGCTTTGCGAGTCGGTCCATAATATCCAAACTGGCTCATGCTTCCTTACAATATATTGCAAGCCCTCCATGAAGTTTATAGTGATAACTTCTCATTTCCACTTGGGAATAACAAAACTCAGAGCTAATCCACTAGATTTTCATGTTCACGCTTGACTTGTTGATAATTCAAGCAACGAGTTATATGGTCAAATATGTTTCTTTTCATGTGCCTCAAATCTTTGCGTCGGATACACATAACGGTATAAACAGGTTTTCGACGTTTTCTCTCTAATTTTTCATGTTCCAAACTTTTCTACATTTTTCTAGAAAAATTGTGGCGACCGAACCAATTTACGTGCATCTTAACTAATTTACCTCTCATCAACACAGATCACAAAACCAAAGTTTTTTGAAGTTATATGCAATAATCTCTTATTGAAAGTACATTTGCTTTGATGCAAATGTATTTTAATTTCTCAAACATTTAAAACAAGTACCTACAATGATTAATGAGTACATTTGACACAACAAGGCCATGTGATGCAAAAAGAGGTCAAACAATTTGATAGTCCGAACTATGTTGCCATGAATCATGATGCAACAATATTGCCATATTCAGCCAAAAAACACGGCAACTTTTCAACCACCAAAGTATTCTATTATATTATAACATCTACTAAACACGACGCCAAGAACATGCCCATATGCCATTGGCCCATTACCCATATGTCGGTCTTGAAAAAAAAAAGACAAAATAAGGCGTTTATGCACTTTTTACATATGTTTTTATAAATAACAATAATATCTTGACCGGCCAACTTAGAGGAACTTCGACCGTTAATAATGCTCATAAGTCATTTATGATATCATATGACATTCTTGCTAAAAGGACTAATATTTGAATCGACTTGGGTGCACCGTGATCGTTAGGTTAAGTACATATTATCTTCTCAAATAAGTTAAGATATAAGACTATACAGTATATAAAAAACTTGGATTAATGCAAGTACTTAAATAAGATGAAATGGGAAGAGCAGAATTGAAGGACAATGAGGAATATCCATAAGCATGCTTAAAACTTTATTAGGACATAAGAATCTTAAATTGGTGCAATTGTTATTTACATAATGTCCAAATACCTTATCTCATTTCTCAATCAATTAAAAACAACAATTTGCCCTACTTTTTACAATTTATATATAAACTACTAAGTACAAACTTAAAATAACACATATTACCTTATAGTAATTGGGTACATTAGAGATGAACAACCAAAGGCGTCTTCAAATTACAAAGACGACGCTCATTTTTTGATAGAATCATTTAGGAATACTTACGAAGAAATGAATGTCGATGTTGAAATTCCATCCAGAATCTTAACGACTTCATTCATGGGCGGCCTAGCGTGACAATTTTCATTAGCACACATCATAGCAATCCTAAAATACTCAACAATGGCACTTTCTTTCAACTCATCCTTTGAAAGATTGGCATCAACCATTTCCATGTACCTTTCTTGTTCTACCATACCACTAATCCAATTGACAAGCCTAATTTCACGACCATCTTCTCCTGTAAATGGGAAATTAGGGCGCCTCCCGGTGACGATCTCTAACATTAACACACCAAAACTATAAACATCTCCATTTGTTTTTGCCATTGGTGCACCATTAATGTACTCTGGTGGCATGTACCCCATTGTTCCTGCTACTTGTGTTGATACATGTAAATGTGATCCTTGAATTCTTCTAGCTAATCCAAAATCAGCAATATAAGCATCAAAATTTGCATCTAATAAGATGTTACTGGCTTTGATATCTCTATGAATAATTGCAGTAACCAAATTATGCATATAAGCAAGTCCTTCAGCTACTCCTTTAACGATTTTTATCCTTGTTTCCCAATTTAGTGGCATCCATGGCATTGATTCCAACATATCGGAAGTCGATGACGTGTCGTAAAGCCATTGGTCAAGACTACCTTTTTCGATGAACTCGTAAATTAGTACCCGGTCACAACCAGTGGAGCAATACCCGAGCATTTTGACTATATTCTTGTGTTTGATCTTACCTAGGGTTTCCATCTCCGCTCGATATTCTCGGAACCCTTGAAAAGCATCGGCGGAGAGCTTCTTCACGGCGACGGTGTTGCCGCAGGTGAGCGTTGCCTTGTATACCATCCCGAAACTCCCGTCGCCGATGATGAGTTCCGGCGAGAAATCTCGGGTCGCATCGGCGAGCTGCTTCATGGAGAGTTGATCCAGTTTCGGGTCAAATGTTGCACTTTCAGTCACGGTGATGGATGAAAGCTCTGTATTGCTACTAGCTATAGCCCGGATGTTCCGGTTCCGGGTCCGGGAATGATTCCGGGTCTCCTCTTCAATTTGACGACGTTTGATGGGGTCTCTGCAGAAAATATAGAGAGAAGCAAAGATCAAGAGGACTGCAACGAAACTGGAAGCCGCAGCTATAAAAGCTTGAAGTGGAGGATCCATGGAAGTAATAAAGTGAAAGTAAAAGTAAAACTGAGTTTCGATTGGTTGATGAGAATGAAATTGAAGATGGAAATAGGTGGAAGAGAGAGAGGAGGAAAAGGAGAAGCCGCCATTAACGGGTGAAGAAGATGGGGTTTTGAATGAAAGAGAAGATGTTGGGTTGTCTGAAAGCGCGGACTGGGATTAGGGGTCAACGGTTCATACAGTAGAATTTTATTATTCGTTTGATTAGGAACAAGTTATTTTAAAAATAATTATCTTAAAATTAAATATAGTGATGAGATAAATTATTTTATACATGACAATCAAACAAGATATAAAAAATTTATTTTATCATTATTTATTTTTATCTCTCACACCAAACGATCCCTAATAATAGTACTAATAAATTCACTTTTATATAATAGCTCGATAAGCCTGATACAACTAAATCAATTAAAAAGTAATACTATAATAATTCATAAATTATAAAGAATATAAATTACTAGGTAAGTCTGATACCACGAAATCAACTAGAAGATAAATAGGAGAAAAATGATCTTTGGTCTCACTGGGAATAGTAGTAATACTTGTTTACTTGTTTTTCTTATTTTTGTTGGGAGGTTCATTGCTTCTAGAGCTAGCTACACTTGACTGAAGACTTTCGGATGGAACGAAATTTGGCCCTCTCTTCATTTTTTTGAGTTTGGGTTTTTATATTTTACTAATTTTACGGCATGTACGTAGTATGTGTGTATCATATATATAGTATTCGAAATTGTAAAATAGAATTAATATTATTAAATTAAAGCATTTTAGTAAATAATTATAATTTAAAGAATATAGGACAAGTGCTTTTAAATGATTAATACAGATTGTTATAGAGTTACTTGTATTTTGAGATCAAAATGATCAGATATTATTGAAACATTTCAAAATACATTCAAAGTTTAAATATGAGAGTAAGTGACATTTATTTAGTAGTAGTATTATTTACTTCACTCAATTTTTTAAACAAATTTAACCAACAAAATTTTAATAAAATATCAATACAAAAAATGTCACAAATAGTCTTTTCTCTTGAGGTTACGAACATAAATGATGGACAACATCTAAGTATAATTTTTCTCTTAAATATTCATACTTCAAATTTAGTATGTGCATGACACTAATAAGGACTATCATAAATATTTCAAATTTTTATCTTTATACATAATCTATCTTTTACCAATTAATATTTGAGTAAGACTATCATAAAGAGGTAATTCTACAAAAAAAGAGAGGATATTTTATTGTTATAACGAATGATGGTTAAATTGAGGTTTGAGTGTATGTCAAATATTTAGCTTGACCAATTCTTTGTTTCAGATATACATATATATTTCAGTAGCATAATTTAATTTTAATATATGAACAACATCACCTTTGGTGAAAAATATTTCATTTCTTTAAGTTTCTACCTTATATTTGTAGAATTGTAGTCTTCTCCTTTTTCCTGCCGCATACATATCATATAGTTGTTGTCTAATGAGAGTATCTAGTATCTTGTAGAAGTTGTATCGTGATATAAAATATTAAACTTTTCAATAATAGAAATTAATATATGAATAAAATTTAAAGTATTTTTTATAGAATATTTAATTTGATTTAAGATTATTTTATGATCAATCGCTATTTTCTTATCTATTTTTATATAGCTAACAAGGAATGTATCTTGTGACATAAAAGTTTCTCAAATTAAAATGAACACAAAATAATAGGAAATAAATATATGGAACAATACATAGCCAATGAAGAAGGAAGACGAAAATATATATTCATGCTATATTCACTATAGAGTTCCATTTGATTAAAATTTCTTGTCACCAACACTTTATTTTATTTGTTCATTTTTACTTACATATCTATTAAAAATAATTATTATCATGACTATATTATCATATTATAAGTAAAAGTGATTTTTTTTGAAATAGTGAATTTAACATCAAAACTAATGATCCAATGGACTGCGTTCATGCCCGTTGTTTTAGCAAAATCAGAAAGAACTGCTTCATTTGAGGGTAAAAAAATAAAAATAAAAAACCAAAGAAGAAATATCTTACCCAAATCATGTGACTTTATTCATATTTGTTTATTATTTTTGTCTCTCCCACAACATTTTGTCACTGTTAACTCATGGAAATCAAATTTCGTTGAATTTTGAACTTAATCAACTGTTGCAAATAACCTCGAGATTTTTTAAGAAGAAGAGTATAAGACTTTAAAAAATTATAGTTTAAAAGTGAGAGGAAACCCTCTATTTATATCTAACAAATAGTGTATTAATAGGTGCTAATTGTTCCTTATCAGAAAAGTTACAGCCTTTCGAAAAAGTCACTGCTCATCGAAAAAATCACAACCTTTGGCAAAAAGTCACAATTCATTGGAAAAGGCACAACCCTTTGAAAAAATCACAGACCTTCGAAAAAGTCACAACTCATCGAAAATGTCAAAACCCGTCAAAAAAGTCGCAACCCTTTGAAAATGTCACATCTCTTTGAGAAAATCACAACTCTTTTAATATGAAAGGGTATCTACATTTAATATAAAATAAATTGAGTATTTTTAATTGGAGGTATTATAGTAATTCAACATTCACTTTAGAAGCTCATGCTTTTAAGGTAGTATAGAAGATATAGATAGATAGATAGAATGATAGATAGATAGATAGATTTAAATCTGTTTAATTGTATTGAAAATTAAAAAAGAAAAAAATGTTTTTTTAAGTTTTAAGCTTATCATTATTTTTATGTGATTATGAAAATTTTGAAATTTAGTTAATTATAAAGAATATGTCAATTTCACTTTAATGCGAGATTGTTACATAATAAGTGATTTGATTAAATGCAGATAAAAAGTTCAATTATAAATTATTTGAAATGTTTGAGCATTGAATCCTTTTTCATAAAGTAGTATGTATAATTGGGTTACCACATCAAGAGTGAGTAATTCAAGAGTAGATACAAAAAAAAAAAAATCATGACTTAACATTTGATGTTAACTTTCAAAGAAAATCTTCAACAATTGAAAAGGGAAATTAATTTAAAATTTTGTGAAAACTTCGTTAAAGATAGTAATGGTATTTCGTAATGTTAAAGTTAGAATCTTTATTTATATTATATGACTATAGTATATAACAATTAATGAAGTTTGTTAGTGATATTAACTATAAGCCCTATATAGTTAAAGGAGACTTTGACGGAGGAGTTGTGTTGAATGAATTAATTTAGCTAATGATTTTACTCGCTTAATTGTAGATTTTGGAGGACTGACTATGTGAGCTTGTTGAAACAAGACTTAGAACAACTAATCAAAATTAAAATGAGATTATTTTTTCTAAATAAAAAATTAGAATGAAATGTGCATATTAAGGGCTTGCTCATCACTCGGAATGATAGAAAATGATTAACTTTTAGGTTGTGATTTAATTATTCGATAGGTGCATAATTACTGAATTATTCAAATTAGGAGTGTCAAATGAGCATGTTGGATTGAATTCGTATGTTAAAATAGACTATGTTAATAAATGAGTTGGTCATTGGTCGGTCTAAAAGTTATTTAAGCTAAGACAAGTTAAAGCTCGAATAAACTAAAAGCATAGTCATCATTCCACTAATTTAATTCTTATTATATTTTACTTCTTTATCCTTTTTTTTTATAAATTGACCAATACCTAATATATTTTTTTCTTATATATGATTTATATAACATATCAAATAAAAAAAATTTGTTTAAAACTTCTTATGAGTCAATAAAAACTACATATTAATCAAAAATAAATTAATTTAAATGAATTAAAATAACCTGAGTTCATAATATACGTGGATCATTAATTTATCCAAATCTAAAAAGATTAAACGAGTCATGATTTTATAGGCTCATTTTACCATTTTTAGTTCATACTTTCAACTAGATGATACAGAGTTCACTCATTAATTGAGTGTCAATCATGTTTCATTTCAATTTGGGACATGGCAA
>JAJOOS010005595.1:0-14803 GCA_029582725.1 Solanum chiquidenum
ACCACTACTTCTTGGAGGTAGAGAAGTCGTTTTTGAAAGTTCATTAGGCTAAAGTACTTCAAACCCAAGTAAAGGAGAAGAAAACAATGAAGAAAGCATAACAGTTAACAAGAAAAACAGTATAGAGCCTACAAGAAAAAAAAAACACCAACAACAAAATAGTGTGAAAGTCGAAACAGAAGACACAAAATATAACGATGGATAACAAAAGCAAGGAAAGACAATACTCTACCTCTACTAACATTCTACCCTAATACGCGACATCCTCTCTTATACTAGCTAGAGTCATGTCCTCGGTAGAATGAATTTACATCATGTTTTGGTCTAATCACCTCTCCCCAATACTTTTTTTGACTTACCTCTATCGTCCCCGCTAAGAGTGAACATGTCAAGCCGTCAAATCAAATCAAATCGATGAATCAAATCAAATCGACAAAAAACAGACTTGTGGTTTGGTTTGATTGATTTGACGTTGGAAAAAAATATGACCATTTTTTATTTGATTTGATATTAACAGGAAAACAAAAAAGTAGTCAAATTGAACCCAAATCAAATCGACATAATACACATATTATCTCATTTTTTATATGACCATTTTTTATTTGATTGGCTGTCCAAATAGGGTATTTCACAACGCAACGTGGTCGTTCTACAAGTGTGTTCTTTACTAACCCTTACTCTTGACCCCAGATTAGCCCCCACATCTTTAGATTTGGCTATTAAATAGCGGATTATCAACGCTTAATCTCTGTTGTTTAATCTCCTTTCCCATTCGTTACTTCTTTGGTCGAACAAGTAAGAATAAGGCGAGTTCTAATGCTGGTCACCGTTAAAAAGCAATCAAAATGGAGAGATTAACAATACATGCATAAAAATCATTCAATAATCACTTTTTACATTAACTTACTTTAGTAATTCATCATGGTTCCCACAACCCTAGTTATGAAATTTAGTTACTCATTATCTCATAAACGCAATCAAAATTTATTAAAATAAATATATTTGTGTTAATCATAAAAATTTAAGAACAATAGCTAAAATATCTTTCAATGATCACAAAAAAAAATATTAAAGGAGAAGAAAGAATAAATCAAAATTCTCCGACCTCCACGACGGCTCTTCCAAAGTTCCTAAGCTATCAAGTTCTAAGTTGTATGTTGCATATTGTTTCTTGGTTCTCGGGTTCTTCAAGAATTATTTTATGGACTAGTTATAGATATAGAAATCCTAAATAACATAATTGAGTCCAACATAAATTAGAAACCCAAAACCCGAAAGAATTGATTCCTCATTTTTTTTTTCCTGCTTCTAAAAACTGTTGGCGCCACCTTCAATAATAAGAAGGGTCTTCAGCTGCTACCACGTGCGCAACAATACTACCGTTTCAAATTTGCAATTCTCTCTAACCACATGTATGTATAAATCTATTATTATATACTCTCTCCATCCTATTTTATGTGGCAACATTTGACTGGACACGGAGTTTAATAAATAAGTGAAGACTTTGAAATGTTTACCAAATTACCCTTTAAAAAGTAGACTCACTTTTCTCTCTCCTCATAAATATATTGGAGTACTATCTTTAATATTAAGTGGGACCAACAAGGGTAAAAGAACAATTATATCTTTAAATACTTATCATATAAGGAAATGTGACATTCTTTTTGGGACTAACCAAAAAGGAAATGGTGCCACATAAAATGGGACGGAGGGAGTATAATTTAATGCATTAAGTTGACTGCTTGATTTTCTTCTATGATTTTTTGTGTTTAATTTATTTTTCTTCTAATTTTTTTCATCTGCACACCATTTTAATCCTACAAATTAAATACCAAAACATAAGAATATTTTATAAAATTTATGCTCAAAAAGGATAATGAAAAGATTAAATATGAGGCAAATAATGATCAAATATGTATTTTTAGCCTCACATCAACACCCTCCACACTTAAATTTTTGCTCGTCCTCGAGCAAGCATTAAAGTTCATCTCAAAAAAATCAAACTAGGAATAACACCACTTTGATTGATACAAACAATTAAGTCATGTAACAAATCACAATATCAAGTACTCTTCTCAATCAATGCAAGATATAGAATAAATCAACAAACTTCTAACCTCCTAACCTCAAAGACAGACTCTACTCATCAAATTAGGTTTGTTCCCCTACTCCATCAAAGAAAGCTAATAAAATCACTTATCTATCATAAAACAAGTGCTCTCACAAGAGGAAATAGTCCACACACTCAATTTAAACAATCGAATATAAATTAAGGACTAAGCATCAAAGAACAACTATTTCACTCACAAAAGAATTCACATGTATGCATAAAGAACCATAGGCTTGCTCATTATATATGTACATCTCCACTAATTAAACATGCTTGAATAGAATCAAATAGGACTTTAATGGGTTGTAATGTTGGCTACGGGACAGGTAGAAAACTATATATTAGTGACTTCAAACTTCCCTAAGCACTTTGATTTTTATTTTTATTTTTATTTTTCATCATTCATTATTTTCATTACTTTTTTTCAGCCCTCTCTTTTCAATTATTTTCACATGTAATTCTCATCATATCAAGAATGCTTCAATCATTTTTTCAAGATTTTTTTTTTCATGTCATACTCTTTCTAAGAGGAGTCTCATCACAAATAACTATTATTAATCACTTTTTTTTTCAACCATCCCTTTTCTCCAGCTTTAATAATCTTTTCACAATTTATGCTACAGTGCTCAAGGAAGTAGGGTGGAAAAATTAGAAATTAAAAAGAAAATGGATCAAAATAAATATAAGGCTACCAAACGAAAGGCTACAAGCTCAAAGGGGTTACTAGTAATATAATATCTGAAAATGCTAAAATTTACAAGACAAATCAAATAAAGTCTATTATCATCCTCTAAACAAAGTAATACTTTTTATTTCGCTTCAATAACATGCAGGACAAGTTCTAGACTTAGATGCAAAATCATGGAATATATGCAAACAAACTCACCACACATGACACAATTTTCAACCAAGATGGATCAATTCTACTTCTAAGATGGACATGGTTATTACAACCTATAAAATAAAAATAATTTATATACAAAATCACAACCATGAGCCAAGTTGCCAAAAATTCTATTTTAAATTATATTCTCAAGCAGTAAAAAAGAAGTACTACTCAACTCAGGCCTAAATTGCTAGTATCAAACAAGTCAACAAGGTTTTTTTTCTTTTCTCTCCAAAAAAATAAAAATAAAATACTCTAAAAAGATATTACTTGGTTCAAAAGGCGCCCCCTCAAAAAAGAACCGAGGTCATAAGAAAAACCAAGGGGTGGATGAGATATGCCTCTAAACACTACAATAAAAAGAATAATTTTTACTTTTATTTTTTTGTATATATTTTTTTTTGTATTTATTTTTCTCAAATAAAATAAAAAATTATAAAGAAAATCTTTTTGTATTTTTTTTTAAATAAAATAAAATCATATGACATATTCACCTTTAAGCTCAGAACTATCGGAAGAATTTTCACCCCACACTTAAAATCATGTTTTGTCCCCTAAGCAATTTATAGAATATAGAAGAAGAAGAAGAATGGTGAGAAATACTCCCTCGGACCCTCTATGGCCTAACACTATGTTTTCTCTCCTTTCATCAAGGGTCGCGCACACCCCACACTTAAGCTCAAAACGTGTTCCTTAACTTCAAATTTGGGCACTCAGACTTTCCCTAAATCTGCAAAAACAAAAAAATGGCACTAAAAAAGTTATAAGAATTTACACTACGAATTGGGTTCATTCCCAATAAGCGCTTGATTTAGCGTCGTGGCACGACACCATCAATTTTACTATTTTTCCTTCCACTTTAAAGATATGAATTGCACCCCTAATTTTACATCAATTTTTCTATTACGCTCAAGGGGTGGTGGTACAAAAATAAAGGTCTCAAGCAATAGATATCGCATTTTGCGCTTCTTGATTCTTAATTGAGGAATGTAATTCTCTGATTTTGGAACAATAAATTCAAGAATATTGACACATTGTTACTCATTCATGCACTCTTCTATAGGCTCAGATAACCTGATTAATATCTCATTATCTAAATGTAATGTGGAAAGATGATTGGAATGAGGTACAATGCGCCCTAACTTATTTATTTTATTATTATTTACATATAATGGAGTTTTTAAAAATAATATTATCTACTTCATTACATAACTCTAGTGTACTCTTCTCAATAGTGACAACATCAATAAAACTATGATCAAGTAATTGGACCTCCAATTTTAACTCTTCAAGTTGGCTTATGAGCATTTTTTCTTCCTCACACATTTTATAACTAACTTGTTGGGTTTCAAGCACATTAATCTTTGCACTCAACTCAGAATTTAATTTATTAATATCCCAACCAAACATATCAACATCATACATGCACTTAATTATTTATAAGACACATTCCCCGATAGCAACGCCATTTTTTATAAAGTCCAAATATACTTCTTCAAATGAAAAATAAATTGTTGTATGCAATATATTTACCCAACTATGAGACGGGGTCGATTAAAATATGAAAGAATATTGTCAATAGAAAAATATTTAACTAGGTTGTCGTTATTTAAAAAGAGGGGATATAAATTGAAACAAAAATAATAAAAATAACAATAGCTTGGAACTAAGTATCTATTTGTATTTAAATTATTAGAAATAACTAGGAATGTGTTCCCCATGATTTCATAACATAGCAAAAATATTGTACTAGTGATCTATTTCAGTTTTTAGCATGCAAAGTCGGTAAGTTGTGTATCTCATAAGTGATTGGTCATCCAAATAGGGTATTTCACCACACAACTTGGTCGGTCTACGGGTGTGTGCTTTACTAACCCTTACTCTTGACCCCGATTATCCCTCACATATTTAGGTTAGGCTATTAGATAGCGGATTATCAACGCTAAATCTCCGTTGTTTAATCTCTTTTCCCATTCGTTACTTCCTTGGTCGGGCAAGTAAGAATAAGGCGAGTTATAACGTTGGTTGCGTTAAAAAGCAATCAAAACGAAGAGATTAACAATACATGCACAAAAATCATTCAAGAATCACTTTTTACATTAACTTGCTTTAGTAATTCATCATAGTTCTCACAATCCTATTTATGAAATTTAGCTACTCATTATCTCAAAAACACAATTTATTAAAAAAAATACTTGTATTAATCATAAAAATTTAAGAACAATAGCTAAAATATCTTTCAATGATCATGAATACAAATAAATAACGGAAAAGGGCCTAAAATACCCTTGAACTATTGGAAATGGTACAAAACTACCCTCCATCCACCTATTGATTCCAAAATACCCCTGACATTCATCTATTGGCTCCTAAATACCCTGACATCCACCTATTGGCTCCCAAATACCCATTCATTCACTTTTGGGTCCAATATTAACCACTTTTATAGTGGATTATCATTTAAATAATTTTTTTAAATACCTGGCGACCATCTATTGATTACAATTTAATTACTTAAATTAATTTACAAACTCATCCATTATACCCGATCCAAATTGACTACACTTGACTCAAGTTAATTATACCCAACCCAAATTAACTACATCAGCCCCAAATTACATTTACCCCACCGATTAAAATAAATACACCGTTCATTCCCAACATTTCACTTCCTCTTTCAACCTTACTTTGCCAATATATTCGCTTACTATATCTCGAAAAACACTACCTAAATACACTCATGTATCACTATAAAAAATCATGAGTGTTTTGGTGATTTGCTCTGGTGATACATGTGTGTATTTAGGTCAGGGGCGGATCTATTAAGACCCGTGGGGGTGCCACGCCACCCACGGGCTTCGACGGAAACTCTATTTATATATAGGTAATTATACACACCATATGTATAAATAATAAATGTGTCACCCAACAAACAAAAGTGTTCTCTGGTGCCAGTGGTAGGTGATCATATCTTCGGGTCTAAGTTCGCGGGATCAAACCCCACTAGCAGCTTTTTGTTTTAATTTTTTTTTCAACTGCAGGCATTTTTTATTTTTTTTTTGGTTTTTGTTTTTAGCTATAGGGAGCGTTTCTTTTTCAACTACAAGGCACATTCTCTTTTGTTTTTTTTTTATATATTTTTAATTATTAACTTATTATTATTATTAAGTATTAATCAATAATTATTTTTTAACTAATTTAATTTAATTTTTGATTTTTCTTTTATTTGATTAAACATGCATAAAGAAAAGTTTTTTATTTCTCTTCACCATTGAAACCTAGTTGTTCCTTTAAACTTTTCAACAACAAAAATCTGCCATTAATCAAAGCTTCAGCCTTCAGTCCGTCGTCCAATCCCACTCACCCATCCGTCCATAAGACGAATAATTTTGAATCTAAAGTTGATTTAATCTGAGTCTATTGGGCATTAGAGGCGAATTCAAAATTTGAAGATTTCGGTGCATCAATACTATCTTAATTTACGTAGTTAGCGAAACTCTTACTACAATTAACGAATAATGTAGTATTTGCTTGGTCACTAATGGCTCAAATATGAGCTCTAAGCTAAACTTAACATAAAATTAATGAAATAGGGCTCTAGCTAGATTTGAATCGTATTCTCGCGAGTGATTCCTCTAGCTTGTACCAACTACACAAGGGCACCCCTACGCTTCTTATAGGTGCACTGTACGTTTCTCAGGATATATAATATATATACAATTTTTTTCGAAGTTAACGAGTGCACCCCTATCAAATCATGTGGGTCCGCCTCTGTTTGGCACCCAGTGACTCGAAATCCTAGATCCGCCTCTGATTTAGGTATTGTTTTTCGAGATTGTAGGCGAATATATTAGGGAAGAAGGTTGAAAGATGAAGTGAAATGTTGGGAATGAAGGGTGTATTTGTTTTAATCGGTGGGTAAATATAATTTGGGGACGCGTGTAATTAATTAATTTGGGTTGGGTGTGGTTAATTTGGGTGGTGTATAATTAATAATGAGTGAGTTTGTAAATTAATTTAAGTAATTAAATGTGTCCAATAGTTGGTCGCCAAGTATTTAAAAAATATATTTAAATGATAATTTGTTATAAAAGTGGTCAATGTTGGACCTGAAGATGGATGACAGGGGTATTTGGGAACCAATAGGTGTATGACAGGGGTATTTGGGAGCCAATAGGTGGATGGAGGGTAATTTTGTATCATTTCCAATATTTCAAGGGTAGTTTAGGTCCTTTTCCGAATAATAATAACGGAGAAGAATGAATAAACCAAAATTCTCCGACTTCCACGGCGGCTCTTTCAAAGTTTCTATGTTATCAAGTTCTAAATTGTATGTTGTGTATTGTTTCTTGGTTCTTGGTTCTTGGGTTCTTCAAGAATTGTTTTTATGGATTATTTTTAGATATATAAACCGTAAATAAAATAATTGAATCCAACTTGGGAACCCAAAACCCAAAAGAATTGGTTTCCTCATTTTTTTCTGTTGTTTCTAGAAACTATTGGCGCCGCCTTCAATAATAAGAAGAGTCTTCAGTTGTTGCCATGTGCACAACAAAAAAACCGTTTCAAATTTGCAATTCGCTCTAACTGCTTGTCTGTATAAATGTATTATTATATTAAATTTAATCTATTAAGTTGTTTGCTTGATTTTCTTTTATGATTTCTGTTTTTAATTTATTTGTGCTCCAAATTTCTTCATCTTCACACCATTTTAATCCTACAAATTAAATACACAACATAAGAATAATTCATAAAATTTATGCTAAAAAGGGATGACAAAATGATTACATATGAGGTAAACAATGATTAAATATGTATTTTGTAGCCTCACATCACGTCTAAGCACATTCTCTTTACATGCCCAAACCATCTTAGTATCTTCTCTCATCTTCTTTGTCACAGAGTCCACTCTCACCTTCTACGTATAACTTCATTCCTAATTGTGTCGCTCCTAGTATGCCCACATTCATCTCAACATCCTCATCTCCGCGATATGCATCTTGTGAACATGTGAGTTCTTGGCTGGTTAGCACTCCGCTCCATGCAATAAGGATGGTCTACCACCACTCTATATAACTTACCCTTAAGTTTAGGTTGTACCTTATTGTCATACAAGATTCAAGAGGAAAGCCTCTTGTTCATCCATCTGATCCCAATGCGATGTGTGGACTCATTGTCGATGTCCTCACTCTCTAGATTACACACCCAAGATATATACTTGAAACTCTCTTTGGAAATAGTATGTATGGCAAGCTTCACTTCCACGTCTGTTTCATCCAATGCTATACTAAATTAGCATGACAAATACTTCATTTTAGTCCTCCTCAAACTGAACCCTTTGAACTCCAAAGTTTGTCTGCAAACTTCCAACCAGTACTATGTTGTCCGCAAATAACATGTACTACAGAATGTCCTCCTGAATAGACTGAATCAACTTAGCCATCACCAAAGCAAATAAGAAAGGGTTAAAACTGATCCCTAGTGCAGCCTTATGTTAACTAAGAAGTGCTCTGAGTCTTCTACCACTGTTATAATCCAAGTCTTAGCTCCATTGTACATGACCTTTATCATCCTAATATAAGTCATTGGGGAACCTCTAACCTATAAGCACCTCTAGAGGGCATCCCTCAGGACTTTGTCATAAGTCTTTTCAAGGTTGATGAACACCATATATAAGTCCATCTTTCTTTTTCTATATCTCTTCATCAGTCTCCACATAAAATGAATGTCTTTAGTTATTGATCAACTGATACGAAATAATATATAACAAGAGAACATATTATTATGATCTGAGTATATACCTTAGGTGTGACTGACACTCAGGATTATGAATGACCCTGAGCAGACCCTTGATACTAGCATGTTGTTAATGAACTTATTTGGCATTTAATAAAATATGACTTGAAGTTGAAACCTAATTGACTAAAACATGTACTAAACATAAGTCTGAGTAAAATAAACACAAAAATGCCTCAAATCTCATCAAAATGATTTGTTCATCAATCAACATATACTGCGAGTATATTGAGTAGATTTTACATGGATAAAGCACATCCATTAAGTAGCCGATGGTTTTGAGATCTCTTGATATTAATAAAGATTCATTTCGACCTCACGAAAATGAAAGAGAACTTAATGGTGCTGAAATACCATATCTTAGTGCAATTGGTGCATTAATGTATCTTGCTAATAATTCTAGACTAGACATAGCTTTCTCGGTAAGCTTGTTAGCAAGGTTTAGTTCTTCTCCAACACGAAGACACTGGAATGGAATTAAGCATATATTCATACACTTTTGAGGGACCATTGATATGAGATTGTTTTACTCAAATGAATCCAAATCACAATTGATTGGTTATGTAGATGTAAGAATTTGTCTGATCCCTATAAAGGTCGATCGTAGAGAGGCTACTTATTTACATGTGGTGGTACATCTATATCATGGCGTTCAATAAAAAAAACTATGGTTGCCACTTCTTCAAATCATGCAGAGTTAATAGTCATTCATGAAGCAAGTCGAGAATACATTTGGTTGAGATTAATAACTCAACACATTCAAGAAACATGTGGTCGTTCTTTGAAAAGAGATATTCCAACAACATTGTATGAAGAAAGTGATGCATGTATAGCTGAATTAAAGGGAGGATACATTAAAGGAGATAGAACAAAACATATTTCACCAAAATTCTTTTTCACTGATGATCTTTAAAAGAAAGTTGATATAGATGTTCAACAAGTTTGCTCAAGTGATAATTTAATGAATATGTTTATTAAGGCATTGCGAACTTCAACCTTTGATAAACTGAGATACAAAATTGGATTATGTCGTCTTCAAGATATTAAATACTGTTTTTATCATGCGGAGTAAATATGTGGTACACTTTGTTTTTAATGAGACAACAAACAATGTGTATTAAGAATAACTATGTACACTCTATTTTTCTTCTAGATTCCTTTTTTTACATGGACATCCAAGGGGGAATGTTGTAAATAATGAAATGAGGATGTCCTGTAGCAAACCTACAATTCATGACTTTTAAGATTTAGGCATGACGTTGGAGATTTCCTTCATGACTTTAAAGGATTAATCTTTAATTGCATTCTCTACTTACTTGCTTTAAATGATATTTTCATGAAACCTGAAGTATACAAGTATTTTCATGACTCAAAATTATGCTATTTCAGATGCATGTATTAGATTATCAGCTTTTCATGATTTATGATGCTTCAGATAAAGTATCTTTTAGTATTATCAGATTTAAATTATGATTCATGAGCTACTTGATGTACTACAGATTTATGGTACTTATAATACTTTTAACTTGGAGTTTTGTGTGTGTCTTATGTAGAATTCTCACGTCTAGGATTAAAAAAATCAAGAGGATTGTATTGATAATTAAAACTATTGAGTACATGCTCCTTATATAGGGAGAGAATTGTAGAGTCCTAAGTTAACTATACTTAGAGTCCTACTACAATACATATTACTACTATAATAATAATGCAATTATAAATACTAATCCTAGTCGGCTTCAGCTAGTACAATAATAGAAGCCTAGTCGATATAAGTGACCTAAACCTAGAGTGACTCTAACTCTGTCAAACACCTTGATTGGACCAGGTTTTTCAACCTGTTCCATGTCTTCAGTTTTCTTTATCTTCAACAATTCCCCTCAAGATAGAGAGTGGAGGAACAGTTACTCCTAGCTTTCTTCGAAAACCCAACAAAAATGTGTTTTTTCAATGCTTCGGTATGAATGTGATGTCAAGTCATTGCTTGTGATAGTTCATCTGCAGATTGAAATATGAGTAGTCCCACCTGTAAAAACACTTAAGAGCAGTATGGATATTTCTACCATAGATTTGACATGACTTAGTATTGTTCCTCTCCTTATTTCCACTTGAAAAACCTTGATTGTTCGGAGAACCTGGTCCATATTATTAACTGTTCTAAGATTTTTTTCCCTGTCCAACAGGCTTGAAACCTCTTTTTTCTAGAGCTGAATTTGTTGTTTTCTCTTCCCCTGCCCCTTTGGGTAGAGAATATCATGTTATGATTTTATTGTGGCACCTCTTCCTCATCTTCCCTTATATAAAAAGCCATGAGAGTATTAATAAATTGATTAAGGGTGGGATATGGTGCCTTACCTAACATGAGAGTCCTGAAGGTCTTGTATTTGAGACCTAAACCTCTAGAAAAATTGATTACATCCATAGGTTTGTGAATGGTTGCAAGACCATCACATATGCCTTTGAATTCCTTGATGTATTCATCAATCTATTTGGTTCCTAGCCTAACACTTTGTAGTTATTGTCTAAGCTGAAACTCCTTTCTTTTGTTACAAGAAGATAAGCTTCTTCCAAGCATTCCCACATATCTTTGGCCGTTGAGCAGCCCACAATTAGGTACATTCTTTCTTCTGTCAAGGTGCCTGAGATCCAACTCCTTAGCAACACATATTTCTCCTCCCATTCATCAATGTTGCCACTATCGTTTGCATCCTTCTCAACGACTACAACTTTCCCAATAGTCTTTCCAGTGGAACAACTAATTTTACTTGGTTCATTCTCTGTGATGGGATATGTTAGTCTAATCACATGAATAAATTGAGATATTTGTATCCTCCATATGAGGTAGTTTTTTGGCTTAAGTAATGGAGCAAGCGACAATGAGTTGGTGAAGTGAGGAGGTCGATATAGTGTTGGTAGAGGGGGCCATTGCAGTTGAACGTCTGGTTCTTTTTTCTTGATCAATACTTAGAGAGTGGAAGAGTTTTTAAGCTCTGATACCATGTAGAATTTTTACGTCTAGGATTAGAGAAATTAAGGATTGTATTGATGATTATAATTGTTGAGCACATGCTCCTTATAAATGGAGAGAATCGTATAGTCCTAAATTAACTATACTTTGAGTCCTACTATAATAATAATACAATTATAAATAATCTAATCCTAGTAGTAATATAATCCTAGTTGTTATCTAATCCTAGTCGACTTCAGCTAGTATAAGAAGTAGTAGCCTAGTCGATATAAGTGACCTAACCTAGGGTGACTCTAACTCCGTCGTACACGTTGATTGGACCAGGTTGTTCAAACTGTTCCATGTCTTCATTTTTATTTATCTTCAACATAATAAGCATATTTTAGTAGATTTGATGGTATTTTATTTGTATTTTGCAGGAAAATAGGTGTTTGACGATTTGGGATAAACTTGTTGAAACAACAACTTTTTGAGGATTGATGACTCCACCTACGAGCTGTAGACTTTTCTACGAGACGTAGGAATGAGTCGTAGAAGGCATTGATGTGTTTTGAATCCAAGTATTGGGCAACGAGTCAGGACTACAAGGAGTAGGAATTCCTACGATTCGTAGGACTAAGTCTTAGAAAAGATCAATGAATTTGAGTTCAAGTAATTGAACTACGAGATTCAAGGGTTGTTTGACAAAGTTCTACGGGTCGTAGAACATACCCATAGAAAATTCCAGAAGTTAAAAGTTAAGATGTTGTTTGACAAAAGTTTATTACGAGCCGTAGGAATTCCTATGATTCGTAGGACCAAACCGTGGAAGTGAGTGTCATGCCCAGATTTTCATGTATTTCTTTTTTGACTTTTTTTAGGATTATATGTCTATAAATAGTCATTTAATTCTCATTTTTTCTGTTAGACAATTTGATATTTCGTTTTTGGCTTTGAGGATTCTTTTGGTGAATACTTTATCCATATAATTCTTGAAGTATCGGTTTAATACAATCTTTTTTTCATTAATTCAAGATTTCGGATTTCATCTACTCTAATTGTAAGTTCATTATTTATTTTAACAAACTTATTATGAATTGTGATAACTCAAGCATGAATTGCTAAATCCATAACTAGGATTGTGGGAACCATGAGGAATTAACAATGTAGACCTAATAATTAGTAATTCTTGAATAAGTGTTTATGCATGTATGGTTAATATCTTAATTTTAATTGCTTTTTAATGGTGGCCAACGTTAAAACCCGCCTTATTCCTACTTGCCCAACCAAGGAAGTAACAAATGGGGAAAGAGATCAAACAATGGAGATATATAGCGACTACAACCGTTATCTAATAGCCAGAACCATCTTTGTTAAAGCTAATCTAGGGTCAAGGGTAAGGGTTAGTAAAGCACACACTCGTTGACCAACTAAGTTGCATGGTGAAATTTCATATTTGATCGACCAATCAATTAGGAGATACATAACTTACTGACTTTGCATGTTAAACACTAGACATGATTACTACTATAAGGTTTAGTGTGTTAAGCACTTGTGAGGAACACACACTTTAGTTCAAGATCCTCATCTTGTTGCATTATTTCAATAGCAACATTATAAGAAAAATTATTATCAACCACAAAATCATTTTGGTTCCACCTTTTTTCTGTCGAGACATAACTTATTGAGATCTCTTCATTCTCATTACTTTCACATTTCTTGACTTTTTCTATTGTCTCATCATTTGTTATGTCTCGAGGCTCTCCTTGAGCACTCACTTTCATATGATGATCATTTTATCCTTTCCTTTTTTGAGGATTATTATACTTAGAACCAATTGGTCTACAACGTTTCAGACGTGGTCAAGACTCATTTGCATTAACATTTTGTTCTATCTGAAGATCAACTCGAACTAGAGCCTTTGCAACTGGAACATGAAATTTAGTAATCCTTGGAAGATTAGTAAATGTATCTAGCAGTTGATTTGTAATATTTTACAATAAATCATATTTTAAACCTCTTGTTCACATTGATTAGTTTGAGGATTTAAATGAGATAGTGATATTGTTGTAACACCTCGGAATCTAGTAGACTAAGCAAGGAGCTCGATGGCAAGTCACTAACCAAAGATTTGAGCTTGAGCTCCCTTCTCGAGGACCCATACGGGCCGTCAAGGGCACCACGAGTCATGGTGTGGCTCGTGGTGGCTCACAGTAGCTAGCCAAGTTGTGTTCACCTCCCATGATGTAACATCTCGCAACTAGAAAGAACTAAAAAGAAGTTTAAAATTTGGAAATAGTTACTTTTGGAAAGGAGGAAATCTGGAAATTTTTAAGCAAGTTAAAGTGAGTTTTTGATCAATTTCAAATGATCATAACTCCTAGCTCAGGATGATTTAGGTGTACTTCCAGATATGGTTGGAAAACTCTTGGAATAATATTTTCCAACGCCTCCAAGTTTGCGCGATTTCGAGTACGTATGAGTGATTTATGCCCTTTGGAAGTTGAGCTATTGGATTAAAGAAATGTCCAATCCGGAATTTTAAGGGGTATTTTAGTCTTTTCAATGCCCTATTATTTTAATCCATTTTTAGGAGTTTAATATGGATCAAATCAGATTTTAGTCAGTTTTAGAATTTGGGATTTCACGCTAGGGCTAAGGAGAAAGGAGAAGAGAAAAGAAGAAGGAGAAAAGGGCAAATTCATCAAGATCGATCAAGAAAGTTGGTGTTTCACCAAGGATTTGCTTCTACCAGGTATGTGAGGCTTCCATAACGTTGGGATCGTTCTCCCACGTGCCAAACATATTTACCAAAGAGATTTAAAAATGTTTTCACATTTTAATAAGAACTGAAACTGAGATTTCCAAAGAGCCTTCGGGCTAGTTTTCAGAAAAGAGTAATAGCTTTCTAAATGAAGCAAGAAGGAAAACTGAAATTTCCAAGATAGCCTTTGAGCTAAGTTTTTGAGCACTAATCTCAAATCACAGAAAGAAGTATGTTTTTAAAACATAAAGAGCTAGTATATTTTTGGGAGTAGTATTGAGCACCGATATGGGGGAGAGTTCA
>JAJOOS010005596.1:0-13445 GCA_029582725.1 Solanum chiquidenum
TATAAATTAATGATGGATATACTATGATCTTATATATATGACATATATTATCTGTCGAAAGGGTTCATGAAGTTATTCTATTTTAATTGATAAGATGAGATTAACAAGAAAAAAAATATTTCCTACATTTTTATTTTTTAAAGTGATTTTAAAAGAAAGAAAACAAGAACATGGTTCTTTTATAATAATTTAATTAAGAAGAAAATGTGTTTACAAAGAAAAAATAATATACTTATTCGGAAAAGGACATTTTTGACCTATTTAGTAACTATAGGGGCATTTTTGGACCAAAGTATTGACTGCAAGGGCATTTTTGAACCAAAGTATTGACGACAAGGGCATTTTTGAGCCAAACTATAAACGGAGGGCATTTTTGTTCCTTTCACATAGTTTAAGGGCATTTTTGACCCTTTTCCCTTAATTATAAGCATAAACTATAAGTTACGGATTCTTATGTTATCACTTTTAATTTATTTTTATTATTTTAACTTAAAAATAAATAATTATAATATTTTTTTTAGTTTTTTTAAACACTGTAAAAGTGTCTAAAATTCTTTTGACTTAAAAGTATCGAAAATAAGTTGATATGATACACTTAAATAAAATAAGTAAGCCATACTTTGTGTTCTTCCAATTTTACCCTTCATTAGTTAGTATTGAAATTAGTGTTTAATTAATATTTAGTTATTTTAATCATAAATTTGACAATAATTAATAAGAGTAAAAATGGAAAACTAGGTTCAATTTATGTCTTAATCTACTTTTCTTAAAGGGTGTGAAACACCTCAAAAATTAACTTAATATGGAATGGAGGGAGTAGTAGACAAGTATTGTTGGACAGAGAGAATATTTGTCATTTCACAAAAAAACGACATTATTTTTTTCATATTACAGTTGAGAGTTATTAATCTTGAAAATATAAATTTAACCAACATAGAAAACTAAATAATTTATTCATGTTTATTGGTCAAATTAGTTAATCAAAATAAATTAATTCATGTTCATTTATTAAAAACTTGACTTTAATAGAACACTAAATAAAGATACAATGATAAACCTACCTAATTTTTCAAGGAACATAAAATTTAAAATAATGACATGTAAGTAGAAACACATTAACTAATATTTTTTTATCCTTCGCTCGATGTTTTATATTAGAAACTCGATTAAATTTGTATTTATGTAAAAGAAATTCACATTAAAGTCTTGATGAGGTGTGTAAAATAATAATAAAATTTAATGTATTGTAACAAATTCCACCGACTCTTTAACATGCTTAACTTTTAACTCAAGGACATGCTAAAATGATTAGGTTAAGATGCCATAAAGAATGGATGACTAAATATATCATACCTTTTTGTACGTGGAATTGGTAAACCAACCAAACTTTCATTGATGTGCGCATGCTTTTCTTGAATTTGAATAACAAGTTTGAAACATTGTGAGTATGAAGCAAGTATGAAGGTCATTGATGACTCTAAGTCTTTTTTTTCGTTTCGATTATCGCTGGATATTCAATATCTGCTTTAAAGTTTGATTAAATTTAAATTTGTGTCAAGAAATTTCACTTTAAAGATAAAACGCTTTCTAAAAAAATAGCTCCATACCGAGGGAAAATCCAACCTGAAACCTGTTGTAAAGAATAAAAATATTACTTTATATTCTATTACAATTCTTATTGGCGACTCAAAAGTCTTACTTCTTCTATTTAAAATTATATTATAAAATTTGATTAGCATTTAACAAAAACAAAAATTAGATTTAAGAATATGCCATAATATTTATATGATTATAAGATTTATAGTATTTACATGACAATAAATACTTTTTTTAATAATACTAAAAAAATTAAATTAAATAAATTCTCAACATGCATAAAAATGCTAATTTTTTTTAATAGCGGGACTAACAATAAAATTGTTATCAGATCGGGAGTCTGTGTATTTTTACTTGTCCACTATACTTTCTCCGTTCATCCGACTATACTTTTTTAAGCAAAAGTTAACGATGAGGGAAGATTTTTTAAGCCACGTGGCATTATTATAATTTTAAAATTAGATTTAAGATATTCAATTAAGTTTGTCAATAAAAAGAGTAAATATATCATTTGTTAAACGACGAAGATATATATTCATCATTTATTAAACGAAAAGGGAATATATTAGATATAATATATATACACCACTTTATATGGTGTAAATCATAAAATTGAGGGGTATATTTGTCCCATAATCCTAACTTGATGGTGTAAAATGAATAGTGTCATTGTCCACAATTTTATAATTTTTCATGTGTTGGTAGTTAAAATATGGAAAATTTTGGCCTTCAACTTACTTACAAAAACAAGTATCCACACACCATATCATTCCATTCTCCACCAAAGTGACTCCAATAATTTACTTCCATTCCATGGCCAAACTATTACTCCAAATCTTCACCATTTCCATCTTCCTTTCTCTGGTGGCCTCTCCGGCCACCGGAGAAGAAGATACTTATATTTTTGGAAAATCCATAAACAAAAAAACCACAAGGTTAAAAAAGGAAAAATTCAGTCATTTTCGATTTTATTGGCATGATATTCTAAGTGGTTCAAAACCAACATCAATGATGATTATTCCACCACCTAAAAACACAACAACAGGTTTTGGACAAATGAATATGATAGATAATGCCTTAACCTTAGGACCAGAATTAAGTTCCAAGATTGTTGGAAGGGCACAAGGGTTTTATGGTGCTGCTTCACTTAATGATGTTGGTTTAATGATGGTTATGAATTTTGCTTTTATTGAAGGGAAATATAATGGAAGTACTTTTACTATACTTGGTCGGAATCCGGTGTTCGAGAAGGTGAGAGAAATGGCGGTGATCGGAGGGAGTGGGCTTTTCCGATTTGCTAGAGGATACGTTGAAGCTAGTACTCATTCATGGGATTTCAAAACTGGAGATGCTACTGTTCAATATGATGCTTATGTCTTGCATTATTGAGGGTTCACTAATTTTATATGTTTTCGTCGTGTCAATTTTATAAGATATAGTTTAATTGAATACAAAATTTATGAAATATCATATTTTGTTCATATATATCAAGCATTATGTTTTTCGGATAATTTAAATCAAAGCAATTGAATGACTTTGTAATGTTTCTAACACTATTATTAAAAAAAAGTACAAACTTTTGGATGAGACTATCAAATAAAAGAAGGGAAACTTTCACAAATAGCCATTATAATAAACTTAATTATGCTCCATAGCTATAGTTTGCATATTTACGGGTTGTAGCTAAAGTTTAAGCTGCCTCATTTGTATAATTCACGGATTTGTATAATTCGCGGATACATTTGTATAATTCAGTTATTTTTGTATAAACTCAAAATAACGAATTTATACAATTACAAACATTAGAAGTGCAAATAGTTATACAAATTATATTATACAAATTCTGAATTATACAAAAATTATACAAATTATATTATACAAATTCCGAATTATACAAATGCGCGAATTATACAAAACTAAAAAGCTGAGTTATATAATTATAGCTAAAAGTAAGCTGCGAATTGTAATTAAGGTAAACTATAGCTATATTAAGTAATTAACTAGTATATGTTTGCTTATACGCGTAATTTTTCCATAAAAGAATGTATCAATATTAATTAAAGAAATATGTCACGCAAATTAAAATAAAAAATACTACTCCGTCCACTTTTAATTGTCATAGGATCCCTTTTTAGAGTCAACCTATAAAAACTTTGACTAACATTTTACGATGTATTTTTTCATCATATTGATATGCGAAAAATTGCAATTTATAGTACTTTTCATATAGTTTTTGAATATCTAAATTTTATAATTTTAAATATCGAACTAATGTAATCTAATTTAATTTTGAAAGTTAGTCAAATTAACTTTCGAAAAGCGCAATATGATAAATAAAAGTGGACGGAGGAGGAAATATATTGTTGCACCAAACTTTACGTTGCAAACTTTTTCTGTCTCAGAATATTATATTTATGTGATATGTGTTGCTTACAAAGTAAGCAGAGTTGTAAATTCAATAGTGGTGGTACCAACAATATCACATGCATGAAATTTTGTAAGTTGTGTTGATATTTTAAAAAATAAAATAATTAATAAATAAATGATATAGTAATATTATACTAATAAAAATTATTTAAAGTATAATAATAAAACATAAATCAATTAATTAATATAACTTCCATTAATGAGTTAGGTTTTGCTTTATTGTGGTGTTCAATTCCTCTTTGGACAACTAATTTTGATTTCTAATGTTATACTCCTTTTGTCTCAATTTATATGACTTAGTTTGATTTGATACAAAGTTTAAAAAGAAAGATTTTTGAAATTTGTGATCTAAATTAGGCATAATACATAAATCTGCTCTTTAACTTGGCTTCATTTTACGTTTATGTCCTCTAACATTGGATATACACAAGTAGACACTAAAACTTGTATAAAGTTGAACAAGTAAACACATGAGTCCTACATGTCTCAAAGTAAACATACTTTCTCTGGGTTGAGATAAATACTCAAAAAGGCCTCTTTAAGAGTTAACTGCTCTGTACTCAATCTTTCTGAAAACTCTTTTACTTTTCTTAAAATAATACTCTTTCTTCATGTAAAAATGAAAATTTGGGAAATACTTTCCATTATACTCTTTCTCAAACTCCTCTTTACTTCTTCAAAACTCAGTTTAAATAATTATGTTTTGCTTAAAAGATTCTCAATAAGAATTCAATGAATACTCAAGAATAGGGTTCATGCTAAAAAATAGACATGAACAATCAACTCAATAATCGCAACAGACAATGTATGACAATTCAATGATTAGAAATAGAAATTCAATAATCAACAACTGAAGGACTCAAAACTCAATATCAATCATCTCAAGAATACTCAAATATAAGGATAGAATCCTAGATTACTACTTACTGATTTGAAAGTAGATGTAGGGCGTGAAGATGAACTAGTCCAACACTATGATAGCCTTACATACATGGAAGAACGAAGTTTTTGGCAAAATCGACAAAATTCAAATAATACTTGAAACCTTAGCTTTTCTCCTCTTGGAATGTTGCTCAAATGATTTGAAGTGTTAATGAACGTAAAATAACTAATTAAAACTTTCTAACCCCTTATCTAGGTGTAAACCATTGTGGTTTAGGTTTAGAATAGGGATTAACACGACGTTGTTTATGTAAAAAATGCATAGGAGAAAGACCAAAACGACCCTAGCTTAAGAAACTATCAGAGTGCCCTCAAGGAAGTCTTCACAGACTGTGTATTGCTCCACAACCCGTGAAACACTTCATCGGCCATATAGTGGTCGGTGAACCTTCGCCTGTCTGACAAGACCTTACTAAAATGGGCATAACATTTTACTTTGAACTCGAATTGGGCAAAATTGGTGGTGTTGGAAATAGAATTCAAAGACCTTTAATTTTAATGGTCAGGGCCACATAATTCATTATGTTCTGAGAGATATGGTCATTTGAAGTTGATCGACCTTATACATAAAAGCTGATGGGTGACTTGTATGACCCCTAAACAGACCATACAAGCCACCACAGACTATGTAGGGCTTCGTACAGGTGATTCACCACTTGGAAGATCTGGATGGTTGGGAACCTTGCCCTAAACAGGCCATGGACTCCTAAACGAACCATTTAGGGTTCTGTGAAGGGTCCATGGTCAATTTTTGGGTTTGTGGACTTACCCGTTAGCCCTCTTTAGCCTTTCTCAAAGTTAGAGGTGTTCCACAAAAAAATCAAATTTTAATAGTAGAGTTGCAAGATGTTATAGAATTATTAGGGTCTTAGCATAGAATTTTTTGGGGTGTTACAAAATATATAGCACACTAGTTGGAGTTATATCTTAAGTTCAGGTTCGGAGGCTAGTGGGTAGCGGATGTCTGTCCTACTTGGACTATGTACGTGATTTGAGTAAGGAGGTTCCTCTTGTGGAGTTGGTTCCAATTGTCTATGAGTTTGTAGATATGTTTGACCTACCTGGCCTACCCCTAAAAGTGTGGTATTGACTTTCCCATTGAGCTTGAGTTGGGTACTCGACATGTTTCTGTTCCGCCATATCACATGGCTCCTACAGAGCTCAAGGAGCTCAATGTTTAGCTTAATGATCACTTAGGTAAGAGATTTATTAGGCCTAGTGTATTGCCTTGGGGTGGTCCAATTTTGTTTGTGAAGAAGAAGGATGGTTCGATACGCATATGTATCTATTATAGATAGTTGAATAAGGTGACAGTGAAAAAATATTACCCCATGCCTAGGATTGATGATTTGTTCGACAAACTTTAGGGTACCACAATGTTCTTGAAGATTGATCCGAGGTCTGGTTACCATCAGTTGAGGATCAAGGCAACAAACATCCCTATGACCGCATTTAGGACTAGATATGACCACTATGAGTTTCTAGTGATGTCTTTTAGGTTGACTAATTTCATTGTTTCCTTCATGGACTTGGTGACGCAAGTGTTTGGGCCGTATCTTTGATTTTTTTCTATCTTGTTCATAGATGATATGCTAGTATACTCATAGAGCAGGAATGATCATGAGAAACATTTGAGGATTGTGCTCCAGACTTTGAGAGATTAGCGACTTTATGCCAAGTTCTCAAAGTGTGAGTTTTGGTTGAGTCTGTAGCATTCTTGGGACATGTGGTGTCCAAGGAAGGCATCGTGGTAGATCTGGAGAAGATTGAGGCAATTCAGGATTGGACCAGGCCTATTTCAGTTACTTAGGTTTAGTGCTTTGTCGGATTGGTAGGCTACTACAAACGGTTCATGGAGGGCTTCTACACCATTGCAACACCTCTGACCCAATTGAATAACCTTGATGTGCCTTTGAGTGGTCTGAGGAGTGTGAGTTGAGATTTTGGAAGCTAGAGGAGTTGTTGACTATTACTTTTATATTGACATTCTAGTTTAGGGTGAGGGCTACACGGTATAATGTGATGCATCCGAAGTTGGTTTGGGTTGTGTATATATGGATTGAGGCCAAATTATTGCTAATATGTAAAGGCAGGTTAGGTTACATGAGCGAAACTACCCCAACCATGATTTGGAGTTCGTGGTGGTAGTTTTTGAGCTTAAGATCTGGAGGCAGTACCTGTATGGATTTTGTTGTGAGATCTACCATGATAACAAGAGTTCAGTACATCATCAATTAGAGGGAACTTAATTCGAGGAAGCATCACTCGATTGAGCTTCTAAAGAATTATGACCTCTCTATTCTCTACCATCTAGGCTCGACAAATGTAATAGCGGGTGGCTTGAGTTGGATGGCAGTGAGTATGGATCCTCTAGCCTTCTTATCTACGGTGGATACATTCAATATTTAGCTAATTAGATGGTACAGTTGGATGTTTCAGATTTTAGGCGTGTCTTAACGTATGTGTGAGTTCAGTTCTCTCTACTTGATCAGATTTGTAGATAATAGTATGAGGATGAGGCCTTGGTGGCACTTTGAGATCGATTGTTAGTAGGTGACGCCAGTCAGATTACCATAGATTCAAATAGGGTTTTGAGGTTTGTAGGCCATATTTATGTCCCAAGAGTTGGGAGTTTGATTCAGTTGATACTTCGTTAGACCCACGATTCTAGATAGATCCATCCGGGCACCGCGAATATGTATCGTGATTTTAGGCAGCATTATTGGTGGAGTGGTATGATGAGAGATATTACTAATTATGTATTTAGTTGCCTTAGCTGCCAGTAGGTTAAGGACAATCACTTGAGACCTGGCAGTGAGTTTAAGAGATTACCCATTCCAGAGTGGAAGTGGGATCACATCATCATATACTTTGTGGCAGGACTTCCTCGAACTTCTAGAGATGTTGACAACATTTGGGTCATCATTGATTAGTTGACTGAATCAGCACACTTCCTCCCTGTTCAGTCTACATTCAACGCCAAGTGGTTAGCCCATATCTACATGCATGCGGTGGTCCATCTTCATGGTGTGTGGGTCTCAATTATTTTAGTACGGAGTGCTCAGTTTACTTCTAGCTACTAGAGGACTTTTCATAATTATTTGGGCAATCGTGACCCTCTTTCTCACATCCGTGATGAACTTCTGACAGACATAATCTACTATCCTTCTGAGGACTGAAAAGGTGTTTCTTGGTCATTTCTTGGCGGAATTGAGTGATTAAAGTCTTACACGTTTGAAATCGTCGAGGCTTTACTGTGGTATGACTGTGGCATGTTGGTGGACCTTCGTTTGAGGTGAATTCTTGTTTGAAGCTGTTGTCCCTCCCTTTATTTGTGAATTGTTGTAAGATTGTTGTTGGTTGTTTCTAATCCCCGAACTGTGTTCAATTTTGGGACACAAGTTTGAGGTGTGGTTTAGGACCTCTTGATGGAGTACATTCTTGAAATTCTAGTGTGGGTCCCACAAGTTCTTTTTGACTCTAAAATTGGTTTGTCTCCATTTTAAGAGTTTTAATATCTTAACAACTGTACTTACGTTTTAATTCTAGTTTTGATAGCGTGGCAGTGTTTGGAGGCCATTCGAAAAGGAAAAGCTCCGGCCATGTGATTGGGGGCAAGTGTGGTCGGCATATAGGTAGGCTACGACTTCCTTTTCTTCTTAGATTAAGCATGATGTGCAAATTTATTATGATTGGTATGAATTGGGGGTGGGTACGTAGTTAAATCTTCTTCTCTTTTAGAGAAAATATTTTAGGATTGATCGACTTGAATTTGAGTGTAGTATTATGTTAGTTGGGGATTGTTTGTGTGTTGCAACATTCTATGTGATTTAATTGTATTATCATGTGTGTTATGAAACATGTTCAACCTTAGTCTAAGATAGGCTAATGATGCCTTAGACTCTTCCCCCTTGCAGTTTATCATATTTCCGACGTTGTTTTAGACAAACTAGGTCCTTGTAGACTTGAATAACATACTTTATTTTGGTAGTATGAGCCTTAGTTTAGGCGTTTGTGCAACTTCTTAGACCTTATATTCTCTCTCCCCATCTCTGCGTCTCCGATGCGTTACCTGAGGTTTGTGTTATCGCGACGATTAGAGGGTGAGTCGTACAAGGATGGGAGCCTTCTGTTGATACCTTTGGATGGACGACATTCCATGATGACATAGTATTAGTATTTGAATCCTCTTCGTAGTCGATAGGATCTTTATTTACTCTTGCTAGCTAGGACGGGAGTTGGATGGACATTATGATTATTTCTAGTTTGAGGCCAGTGTGCTATAGTTCGAGGCCATTCTCCCATGTCAGAGGTTGATGTACTACGGTTCGAGACCGTTATTTTCAGCATGAGACTATTGTTTTACAGTTTGAGGTCGTTACTTCTTTGGGATACTATCACTTGAGGTTTGAGGCCCGGTTGACTCTTATTTGGACTTGGGATTAGGTGTTTTATCTTTATAGTCTTAGTTATTCTATGTATCTTTTGGGCTTATGAGGGTCGTTATGTTTTTTTAAACTTGCGCACGAGTGTAACTTATGGGCTTATGGGGGTCAAGTTAGGTTTAACTTAGTTGTACTTAGATTTACTTTCTGTATGCCTATGTACTTCCTTTCTTTCCCGCTGTGACCTTTGTTTGTGTCTAGATTCTATCTTTTTAGATTGTTATTACCTTTCTTGCGCAGTCGGCCTATGATGCCTACTAAGTACCTTTGTTTTGATAATTACACTACACTATGCATCTTTTTCTTGATGTAGGTCCTAATAATAGCTACCAGCGGTGATCGTTCGTGCTGTTTTTTGTAGCTTGTGGATATCAAAGACGAAGGTGAGCACTTGGTGTCCTGGACCAGTCTGTCTCCTTTTGTACATATGTTAGCTTGTCTTTTGCCTTTGAGACGACTTGTTGCAGTTCACTTTTGGGACTTGTATTTATTCTTGTTAAACAAATATGTACTCGTGACTTCCAGAATCTGGGAGGGCATCTTTTGTTTATATAGTTTTTGTTTTTTCTTTCTTTTCTTACTATTAATGGTATGTATTGTTTAGTTCTATCCTTGTACCCACTACTTGTTATTGTAGGTACGAGTCGGCTTACCTACTGGTGGAATTTAGTATGTGCCATCATGGCTCAGGAAGCCGGGTCGTGATAGTGGGTTTGGTATTTCGACACATAGCATGATCCTATTGACTTCTTTGTTTGCCTTATCAAACCACATCGTTTGACACATAAAGCTAAATTAAATCTTTAGGATGAGATGACATCTGGCTTTGCAAACTAAGCTCATCTATTGTAGTCCAAATCAATTAATGTAGACTTAAATTAAATCCATATTGGACTTAAGAAATTAACCAAATTATATTAATACATAATATTTATTTGGATTAATATATCTATGAATTAAATATAATACGAATCATTTTATTAATTTATATTTAATAAATTTTAAATGATTACATTAGGGGTGTGTATCAGTCGATACGATTCGATTTTAAGTATTATCGATTCGGTTTATTGGGTTTTAAATATGCTAAACCGATAACCAAACCAATAAGATATTTGTTATCGGTTTTGGTCTTTAAGGATTTAGTTTTCAGTTTAACCAATAAGAAAATGATTTCAAAACAAATACATGACTTGTCCAACAATTTAACACGAAATAAAAAAAGAGGGAAATCTAATTACTCATTGAGTGCAAATTTTTTGCTTAGTGTAGTAAAAGTATAGCAAATACTCATAATTTACAACCCTAGTCGTTGCCTAACCTTTTCCGTTGTCGTTCTTAGTTCTTTAGATTTTTGACGTTATGAACGTAGAGACTAAAGTAATACTAAAACCTACAGGGTAAATGCAGAGAGCAAAGTTAATTAAGTAATGTTAATTGTGTAGGGTCCTTATAGTTATAGTCTAATATATTGATTATATTAATATTTTTTGTTTGATATTTATGTATGACTAAAAATTAAAATAGTAAATTATAATATTCTTAATGGGTTATCGGTTAACCCAATAACCCAATATAAAAAACCAATACCGAACCGATAACCCAATATTTTTTTTATAAAATCATTAAATAACCGTTAACCCAATAACCCAATAACAATAAACCAATAACGCTTTTTCGGTTCGGTTTATTGGTCGGTTCGGTTTTTACACACCCCTAGATTACATATATGTATTAATATTTTAACAATATTAAAAGTCTAAAATAAATTTTATCTAAACTAAACTAGAGACGTGTAAGAAAAAACTGTGAAATGATCTTTAAAAGTTAATGATATACCATAAAATTCTCATAGACACAAATAAATATAGAATGGAAATAACAATAAATTTCCATAAATATTCTAACCGTCCTCTATAAATTAATTGAATAAATTGTTAATCAGAAACATATTTCATAACCTCAAAATTAATATTGAACAAAATGACAAAGTCTAGCTTCTCAAAAATTCTTTATGGAGTCCTTTTCATTGTGTTCCTTATCTCAGGTATTTCATTTTATACCACATTTATCTACAATTGAACAATAATAACTTAAGTTGGGGTGCTTATGAAAAATATAAAAACTAAAACATAATTGACATAAATTGGAGAAAACATAGACATTTCTTTGATTTAATTTAGTTTTGATTATCAAAATTGTTAACATTTTATTAGTGTTTCAAAACATTTTAAAAAAAATTGAATTGGTCAAACTAAACTGACTATAAAAATACCCATTTTAAAAAATTACAGTACAAGTTAATCTTTTACAATATTGATTCTTGGTGTTTGACTTTATTGCCATCCAATATATGTCTTTACTTTCTTGTTCGATTCTTACTTTTATAAATTCAAGAATTTATTTCATGTTCAGAATAAATTGAAAAATATAATATTATATATTTTTTAAAAATCGACAAAAACCCATATTAACTAAAAAAATCAAAGAAATAAAAAATTGGCTTAATCGATTTTGCTTGGTTCCAATATTTGAAAAATCTACTTAGTAAGTTTGGGTGTCCCTAGTGAAAATACGCCCAAACCAAACCATTAACACCTGTAGCATCAACAAGTCAATTTCTTTTGTTTATAATTTTTTTACTTTTATTATTAGTAAAAATTGAATCATTTTACAAAAAACGAATGCATAAAGTGATTATTTAAAGTTATAAGATAATGCATATAAATGTTTCCCAATTTTGGGACAAAATCAAATAATGCACTTATATATTTATTTTCTCCATATTATATTATGTACCTGATACCTTATGTTAGAAAATTTTGAAGCTTGATATAAAAAAAATCTACAATCAAATTTGAATTTTAGGTTCGGTCCAAGGAGATGGTTTGAAATGTTGCACTGACAACCACATCGGGAGATGTGTTCCAGGCTCCAGTAATGATACAACATGTGATAATCTTTGCAAGCAAAATTGCAAGGGAGGCCACTGTAAAGTCATAGGCTCAAAATCTCCCAATCATTTCTGTCATTGTCTTTGTTAACAATCCTTCAAATTTAATCTCTACATGTGACTAATTTTATGATAGAGAGTATCAAGATTCAATCTACATATATTGTAATTTATTTTAAAACAATCTAAATCTCTTCAATTTTTTATATCTTTGAAATTAGTTTTATCTTTTACGCTAACGTTATCTCTAAATTATTGTAGTAAAGAAGTAAAATATTATAATCTAAAAATGGTCAAAAAATCTAACACCTTGGATTTTGGAAAAAGGAAATGATAGAATTTTTTTCCTACTATTGTGTTCTACGCGTCCGGTCTATGGGCCGAACAAGGTGGGTTAAAATATTTGGAAAAAATAAGTTGCAATATCTCATTCTACGGTCGACTAGGACGGTGTGTCAAAAGATTTACGAGTCATAGTTAGGTCTCGTAGGAAGGTGATAATAATCGGGTTACCAGAAAAAACAAGAAAATAATGCGGAAGCGAAATTATAAAGATTAAAGACAGAAATTGAAAGATATGCGAAATTCAAGAATAAAATTCCCAATTTCAAAATAAAGTACTAAGAACCTTAATTGATCTTAGTATTCAAAATTAGCGGATTAAGACTAATTATGATACTAATAGAGTGAATTCAAGAACTTAAAACAAAAGTGATCTAGACCCCTATTACAAAGAAACTAGAGACAATAATTATTAGTATAAGACTAATTATCTTCTTTAATTTATGAATAAGAACCAAAGATATCAAGTTAAAGAATTAATCTCATCTCTTAAAAATCATTCTGATAAGGTTGTAAGATAAATTCCAAGTAGACACAAAGGTGTAAAGAAGAGACACTCTCAATTAATAATAATGTTGTCTGTCGAAATAATAAAATCAAACACCTATATATAGGGAAAACCTATCCCTAATAGAATGAGATTTAAATCCTACTTTTATGGAAACTTTAAACTAGGATAACTTTTAAACTAGGAAACTTTTTAAACTAGGAAACTTTAAATAAAGGTTTTTAAACTAGGA
>JAJOOS010005598.1:0-16278 GCA_029582725.1 Solanum chiquidenum
CGCCAGGGACGCCAGTTCTTCCCATTCGTCCCCCACATTTTCGTACTAGTTCCTTAGCAATGTACCTATGTTTTCTAGTTGATTCCAACACTCTAAGGTACATTTAAACATCGTGAAATCATCCATAAACATGAGATAATGAACCTTGAATCCATAATCCAATTCAAGGAAAGTTAAGATCAAAGTCAATTGAAGTAAGAGTCAAGTCAAGAGAAGTTCTTAGAGTTTTCCAAAAGTCTTTTCCAAATGTTGTAACTTTATTTTAAGACTTAAAGTTCAAGTTGAGTAAAGATTAAAGAGTAAAGTTTGAAGTTCATTTCTTCAAAAGTATATGGGGACTATGTATTCCCAAAGGGTTTAAAATATTTTCACATTTAAACAAGAAAGGAAACCTCGATTTCCAAAGAGCCTTGGGGCTATTTGGAAGAAAAGAGTAATCACTTTCTAAATGAAGCAAGAGAGGAAACTTTGATTTCCAAGATAGCCTTTGAGCTATGTTTTTGAGCACTAATCTCAATTCACATAAAGAAGTATGTTTTAAACATAAGAGCTAATATCATATTTTTGGAAGTAGTATTGAGCATCGATATGGGGGTTCAGACAACTCACATCCCCTATAAACCATGTAGCATCATGGGTAGAAAATGGTCATACTTTTTAGATGATTCCTTTAGTGCTTTTTAGCATAGACTAGTGGATCCACTTAGTAGTTCAGGTCTTATACCCTCGACAAGGTATAGAATGGCCCTGGCAGCGTGAGGCAAAACGATGTATCATCACAATAGCTCTTACGTGATGGTTGTCGGTTAGAGAAACTCTCACAGAAGTAATTGTATTCTTAAATACACAGTTTATTATTTTTTTACATACATTTCAGAGTTATATGTATCTTTGTATACACACAGAGTTGACATCATGTTTTAAACAGTTTTTCTTTATATTGCACTTGTTTTAAACTGCTTTATATTAAAATGAGTTCAGTTATTTTGAGTTGAGTTGAGTCAGGTAAGTTCTTCAGATTCTTTTCAAGAATATGTTGTGTTTAGCATTCAACTCGCATACTCGTACATTCATTGTACTGATGCCAGTTGGCCTGCATCTTATTATGATGTAGACACATGTAACTAGGATTGGCATTCGACGCATCGTTGATCCAGTGAGCACTCCAGAGTCAGTTGGTGAGCCTCCTTGCATTCCGAAGGACTCTTTTTATTGCTTTCAGTTACTTTGTTAGTTCATTAGGATGTCGTGGAGTTTGTCCCGACATCCATCTCAGTTGTTTTAGAGGCTTCATAAACAGTCATATGTTAGTTCTTTAGTCTTTTCATTTTCATTATCTTATGTTAAGACTTGAGTTTGCCTTAATGGCCAAGTTCAATGTTCCATTATAACATTCCAGTTTATTACATAGACTATTCTTTGTTGAATTAAGTCTTCCGCTGAGTAAGTAAGCCAGGCCAAGGGTTCGCTTGGGGCCAACAATGGTTTTCGAGTGCCAACCACGTCCGGGGTGTAGGCTCGGGGAGTGACAAATAATTAACTCAAATATAAACTAAATAATTTAAAATATAAACTATTATATAAATAAATTAATTAACCAAATATTTAATTAAAAAAATCTTTTTGAGACGATTTTCAAATATTCATAAAATATATTAATTATATACATAATTATGGAAAACATATATATTGTCTAAAAATTATAAAAAGTGACAACTATTTAAAATAGCTTGCAAACTATATTTTTTAATTTTTTTTATAAAACTAATTATTTCAAATCGTTTGAAATTGAAGAAGCTCGAAATTATTAGTTTATATTGTGGAGGTCCAAAATTGGGTGTCAACAATATATACTTTAATTAATGAGAAACTTTCATAAAGAGCAATAGTTTGGAGCATAATTACCATTAGTATCTATAGTTTGTCTAATTACGATTCATAACTATTATTTTGATGTAATATGTTTGTATCACTTGTATGTGTTCTCTCAAATTTGTTGTATCAATGCATATTGTCATGCTAGATAGCGTCAAGATAGGTTGTTTGCGTTCACTCAATTTTTATGTGTCAACACATACAATCGCGCTGGATACAACCACGAGAATCCACCATCACTGACAACGGTTCTAATATGAATAATCACTTAGTGAAAGAAATATGTGAGTAATTCAAAATCACTCACTAGAATATGGTCCATCTATCGTCCTTAAATGAATGAAGTTGTAGAAGCTACCAACAAAAACATCAAGAAAATTCTGAGGAAGATGATTGATAATCATAGATCTTGGCATGAGAAGTTGTCTTATGCTCTATTGGGTTATCATACAACTATCAAAACATCAACCAGAGCAAGTCCCGATTTGCAAGTATATGGGAGAGAAGCAGTAATACATGCTACATGCTGAGGTTGAGATACATCTATTGAGAATCATTCAAGAAGCTGAGTTGAGCAATGTTAAATGGGTTCACGCCCGATATGAAGAAATAACTTTGATTGATGGGAAGAGAATGTGTGTCTTTTGCCATGATCAGTAATATAAACAAAAAATGATTTGTGCTTTCAACAAAAGGGTAAGATCCTGAATGTTTGAGATAAGTTAATTGGTTATGTTCTCAAGCGCATCTTTGCCACCAATATGAGTGTAAAGGAAAATTCACATCAAACTGGAAAGTGATCTAGGGTGTATTTAAGCATCCAAGTATTGTATTTACTCATCATTCAGTCAAGTTTCGAGTATAAACTTGTATATATCCATGTGTTTAAAGGATAATTATTGTCATGAGCTAATACACATATATTATAATTAGATTGATTTTAGGTTAAAAGCAACAAGATTTGACCCAAAAGATAGAAATGGAACTCAGAGCGAAGTGTCCCATATTGAAATGAAGCCAAAACTGGCTGAAAAAGGGATTCTGCGAATGAAATTTCGTGCTATGGATGTGTGCATCACCTTGAAAGAAGCAATAGACCCGCGATGGACCTTGTTTCACGGACCTCCTACTCTGCGATGAGGTCCGCGTTGCACACTTATTGTTCTGCGAATTTTATTTGACAAATTCAAGGCCAAGTCCAATTGGGATTAGTTGATATTTCCTACCACTATAAATAGATCATATGGATGACTTTTCTAGGGTTATACCGTGTCAGTAAAGAATTAAAGTTTATTGTTCATTGTTACAAACTACTCCAAGTTCATTGTTTTCATAGAGATTACTATGGTACGGACAAAAGTTCTTGCAAGCTCTACATTAAGTCAACTTTATTTTGTTTGTTTTCATCGTAATGATTTTTACTTAGTTTAATTGTGTTGCTTTTCCCGACTAGTTATGAGTGGCTAAATCTCATAACTAGGGTTATGAAACCTAAAGTATGGAAAAAGATAATGGATTCTTCACGTTAAAATATTCACATAAAAGGTGTGATTGTTGTGCATTAAAGTAAAATATAATGATTGTCTTTTTAATAATTGCAAACATCAAGAACTCGTATGTATTTTGACTTGCTTGACAAAATAAATTAAAATTAAGAAAAAAAATCATTAACATGTATTTGAGACTATCAAACCCCATTTAGTAGCTTGAGCTAGAGATAAGATAACTAACCCAAGACATATGATGATGAACAAAGTAAATCAATACCCAAGTGACGGAAGGATTTAGGGTGACATTCTTCTAATTAGGATGAGAGACTTTAGAAGGTGAATAGATTTGTCCGTTTTGCACCGTTAATTCACCTAAATAAGTTGATAGTGAAACATCTGTTTGAACTCCTATATTATAAATCATAGCTCTAGTTTGTCTTTAAATCTTGATACAAAACCATAGTATAATTTTACGTAATAAAACCCTCGTAAACTTCCATATGAAACAGTAATCATTAGATCTAATTTTCTTAACAAATTGCAAGTTCTCTCACCACGCTAATATCTGTAGGATTCGATCCCAACCTAATTGGATTAAGTATAATTCTCCTTTTGCTGGATTACTATCAATGTATTCATAGAAAAGCTAATATTTTAAAGAAATTTAAAAGTAGAGTTTCTAGAACTGCACATGTGGATGGAGGCAGTATTGCATTTGTCTCAGCCAATTCCTCTAGTGTGGGATGTAATAAAAATGTCGGTTTACTGTACACACAGACTGCTGCGTTTAAAAACGAGGGCATTCATTTTAGGCCCCCAAATTTGAGGGCCCCATTTTTTTAATAATAGTAAAATTGTTATAAGTCATTTTTAATCAAAAAAAAATTGTACAGTGTCTTTCATTTTATTTGTCTTTTTTGGTCGTTTCGAAACATTAAAGAATGTTTAGTCTTTTTTGTCAATATTTAAATTTAACTTCCACATGACATGTTTAAGATCACAAAATTAAAAAATATTTTGGTAAGAAAGAAATAACTTTGCATCTCAAAAATTAAAAAAATAAAATTAAAAGTTTGGCCTCCTATTTATTTTTTACTTTAGGCCACTAATTAGCTTAAGTCGACATTGACTGAATGTGCAAGTAATTAACTAATCACTAACCAAAGTTATTAGATTATTGATTTTTAGTGCTTCAGATTATATGTTTCATCCTTTAATATATTGTCACATATTAATCCAATATCAAATTTCAAATCAACCTTTGTTCATCTACCTAATGAAAATAGTACCAAGATCTTGTGTATAGTACCAAGATCATTCACACAAGATCTTGCATTCTATATAATTCAGAAATTATCGAAAAAAATTATATGTTTCTAAATTCCCGTTTGATTTATTGTTTATCTATAGATATACAAGGGAATCAAAAAGCTTATGATCAGGACAAACTCCTCCTTTAGTTTGAAAAAAAAAATCTGTAATAACTTGACAATGATCTAAAATGTTTACTTGTAGTTGTCAAGTGTGTTTTTTAGCTAAACAAAATCAGATTATCCTTTCTTATTATAGTATTATTACTAAATCTTTTTGTTTAGTTCTCCTAAATATGTTTCTATCGTGTTTATTGGATATGATCCAACACATGAAGATTAACACCCCAGAAAATTTTCGAACTAAGACTCGAACCATTCTTCGTAGTGAGTGAGTTTTTACCAAGGAATTTAAAAAATTTCTAAGTGTTAAGGTCACTAGATGTAGCACCTTGAGTTCCAAGAAGAACTAGAGAGAATTCATTGAAGTCATTCCTAAGCTCTTCTATGTTTTGGGTCAACTTCAAACGACCATAACTCTTAGTACTAGATGAGTTAGGTGGGCTACAAGGTATCCAATGAAAGGTATTTGAATTATATTTCCAACGCCACTGAGTTTTCTCAGTTTCGAGTTCGGATGAGTGAGTTTCCTTTTGAAGTCAGGCTGTCCAGTTAAGGAAAGTTATCCGAAAATAGCAAGGGGTATTTTGGTCTTTTCCTTACTCAATAAGATTTAATTCAGTTTTAGTAAGTTTTTAAGGTCTAATCCTATTAGGTTCAGTTTTATAATCCAAATATACGCCTAGGGTTTTAGTTGAGAGTTCAAGAAGAGAAAAGAGGAGAAACGAGGAGAGGATCAAGCGTTCGTCGAGATTCTTGCGTGTTGTTGCGGATTTTCGCCATGGGTTTGATCCCTAAGAGGTATGTAAGCTTCCATAGTGTTGGGTTAGTTTACCCATATGCCAATCATGTTATTTTCAGCGAAATTTCATTCTTGAAGTTGAAAGATTAGAGTTTTTGATGAGTTCTTGATAGGTGTTCTTGAAGTTCATTCTAAATCTTGTTGTGTTGGGGTTTTGATGATTTCTTGAGATGAAATTTAGTTATTTGAGTGTTGTTTTGAGTAGATTAGAGTGTATTATGTTAAGTAATCGAATCCAAGTGATTGGGAAAGAAACCGTTCGATTCTAGGCGAGTTAGGGTGAGAAAACGAGTAAAGAAAGTCGTCGAAGTTTTCTAGGTTGGGGCCTGGCGCCCCACGCCAGCCAGAGCGCCCCAACCACTTCTCTGAAGTTTAGGGGCTGGCGCCCCGTGCCACTCAGAGCGACAGGGTCGCCTGCCCCCACCCATTCTTTATCATTTCGTCTGTTTGAGTTCTTTCAAAGGGTACCTTTACTCCCCTTTGATTCTAAACACTCTAAACTACTTCTAAACACCTAGAAATCAATGAATCATAACCTTGAATTCATAATTCAAATTCAAGGTAGAGTTAAGAGTTAAGTATTGAGAATTCTTTCAAACATTCTAAAAAAGCCCCTTTGAGTCCTTTTGAGGAGTCTTCTACAACTTCTAGTAACTTGTTTCAAGACTCGAGTAAGTGAGTATGAGGATGCGGAGAATGTATTCATGAGTCTACCTTGTCATCATGAGATCCTTCATATCATGAACCATAACTCTTGAATTCATAATTCACATTCAAGAGAGAGTTAAGAGTAGAGTTCAAGAAAGCCTTTGAGTTCAATTGTGAATCCTTTGAGATCAACTATCGATTTGAGCTAAGTTTTGAGGAAGTAAGTATGAGAATGAAAAGAGTTGTATACATGAGTTTCATATTGTTATGTAGATCCTCGAGTCAAGTTGTTTCATGCTCATAATTCCACGTGAACCCTATGAGTTGAACATCCTTGAGATGAGTAGTATCATGAAGTCCATGAGTTGAGTTGTTCATGCCCATAATTCCGCATGAACCCTCTGAGTTGAGCATTCTTGAAATAAGTAGTATTTGAAGTTCTTGAGTTCTGAGTTGTTGAGTTTCGAGTATTGAGTTCTATGTATGGTTATTGAAAACCTTGAATTGAGTCATTCACATCCATAATTCGGCATGAACGTTATTTTAAGAAGTCTTTTTACAAATTGTTTTAAAGACTTTAGCACTGAGTTGAGAAAGAGTAGAGTTGAGTTCATTTTATTTAAAATGATATATGGGAACTAAGTATTCCCAAGAGTAAATATTTTTACATTTAAGATGAGAGGAAACTGAGATTTCCAAAAGAGTTTTGAGAGTTTGAGTACTCTCTCTTTTAAGAAAAAGATGAGTTTTGAGAAAGAGTTTCTAAAAACATGATTAGTATGACAATCGAGTATGTCATCAATGTTTAAGCAGTATGGTATCTAGATATACCATAAATGTTTATGCAATATGACTTCCCGAGTCATCAATGATCATATTAAAATATAATTTTGATATGCCTTATAGAAAGAGTTTTCAAGATCAGTTACCTCTTTTAAGAGGGTAGTTTGAGCAATTATCTCAAACCAGAGAAAGAGTTATGTTTTTAAACATATGAGCTAAGTATATTTTGAGAGTAGTATTGAGCACCGATATGGGGACGCGAGTTCATAATAACTCAAGTCTCCATAAACCATGTAGCCATCATGGGTAGAAAGGATCATACTTTTTAGATGACTCCTTAGTGCTTTTTAGCATAGGCTAGTGGATCCACTTAGTTAAGGAGTTCTATATGACGGCAAAGTATAGGACAGTTCTGGCAGCGTGGGCAAAACATTGTATCATCACTTAGGCTCATAGTGGTGGTTGTCGGTTAGAGAAACTCCCACAGAGTTATATTATATTTTTATATACACATTGAGTATTATTGTATTTTTCAATACATTGAGTTGCTATCCACAGTTTTACAGCTTTCCATATATATTGCATCTGTTACTATTGCTTTGAGTCTTCTGAGTTGAGTAAGTTTAAGTAGTTTTGAGTATCCTTGAGTATTCCTTGAGTTGAGTAAGTTTGAGAAGAGGTAAGTATGTTTTCCTTTTTATCAAGTTTCAAGCTTATGTTATGCTTTAGAATTCCCCTTACATGCTCGTACATTCCACGTACTGAGCCATTTGGCCTGCATCCTTTCATGATGCAGATACAAGTATTCAAGATCATCAACATGAGCTTCATTGATACCACATGGAGTTCAAGTTAGCTATGGTGAGCTTCCTTGCTTCCGAAGGGTTCCACTTTTACTTTCAGTTATATCAGTTGTTAGGATGTCGTGGGTCTTGTCCCGACTTCCATCTTTGTCATTTAGAGGCTTCATAGATAGACAATAGAGTTTCAGAAGTCTGTTCATTTATTTTGTTAAATATTTTAAAGACTTAAGTTGCCTATTTTATGGCGAGTTGAATAATTTATTTTTATTGAGAGTTAATGCTTTGTATTTGAGTTTCATGAATTTTATTCAGTTTTTAAGCTTTGTATGCTTGAGTTAGTCTTCCGTTTGTAGTCAGCCAGGATGAGGGTTTGCTTGGGGATCATCAATGGTTCTCGAGTGTCGGCCACGTCCAGGGTGTAGGCTCGGGTCGTGACATATAAAGTCTATGATATTGCATCTGACAAATTCTTAGTCAGTAATATGTTATATTTAGAGAAGCTACTTGAGTTTTTAAGGCTTAATTTCTCATATCCTATAATTTTGTGCTTTCACATCCTTCCTCTAAAAAAATTGAACTTCAGATTCTACCCCTGCCACCATGTTTCATGCACCATTTTTCATCCTTTTCATTCCTCACATGATCTTATATCTTCATATCATGTTTTCTCAATATGTGTTCACCTAGTTCTATTATTTTACATGTTGTTGTTGTTGTCAATCCAAGCCTTAGATCTTGTGCAGACTAGGAAATATGGTAGAATGTTAAACATTTAATTTGGTTAACAAACTATGTTAATACTCCCTTACTTTTTGCGCATATTCATATCTTTATCCTATACATCAATACATTTCTATGATCACTTTCATGTTAACTTTCAACCTTTTCTTATGATACTGAACCTTCTTTCTACACTCATGTCATCAAGGATGTAGGGCAGTATAAGGTCTATAGGATACTTAAATCTCTATATAGCTTAAACAAGCTTTCAGACAATGAAATTTAAAACTGACACATACCTCATTAGAGTCTGGTTTTGAATAGAGAAAATATGATTAATCACTATTTACTAAGATCACTAATCATAAATTGGTGCTCAGAGTTTTTTTCTTTAATGTAGATGACTTACTTTTTATAGTTAATGATCTAGAAGAATTTCAGAGGGCAATGTGTGCTTGGAGAATTGATGTACTTTCTAGCCATTCTGATGTTATAAAGAAAGTATGCTTTGAAAATGATTTTAGAAATAGGACTGTGAGGATCAAGGTGTTACACGTCCCCTGTTATGAATCTAGTTATGGGACGCTGCAAGGTAAAATCTGTTGTTTTCTTCCTATGACCTATGGTGCTGGTTCGTTAAGAGAGAACCTGCAATCTCTTGAGTTAAAAGTACTCAAAAACTTGAATTATTTTCTGCTTAGATTTCATGACATTAACAGAGAGTTTAAATACAAAACTTATAAGATAGCTAGAAGCATTTTGTGATATAAACAAGGTGATGATTCATGTACATATTTGTATGTTATCTCAATTGCAGGAATCAATAAAGATTCGAGGATCGAGATAATGAACTAATGAAGACAACTCAAGAACAGAAGAATAAGAGGAGAGATTTAGGAAAAGAATGTAATGGCTTGTATATCGATATGTAATCCTTACAATAGGAATGCTATATAGCTTATAACAATTGGATCCATTGAAATGGAAATTCTTTGAGCCATAGAAATCCACGTTCATTTCGATAGAGATAGATCAAAACAAGGAAGCATCAAAATGATAAACAATGAGTAACTTTAAACAACAAAATGTCTATGAGAGAAGATCTGTACAAGCAAAAACAGGCTGGATTCTATGTATAGTAATCACCAAGTTATTCAATGGACGAAGGAGATATATATTCTAGTTACGTGGATAAGCACAACAGAAATCTTATGGTCATTATACATTATACAAACAAGAACTCGTTATGTGGTCCTAAAACAGGTTCTTAAAAGGACTCGTGAGAGAATCACTAACACCTTGAAACAAACCGTAGAGGGAGTATTGTCTGAGGTTTTTAACCTCATACCACGAGTTCAGCACATTTTCATTCTTATCTGTCCCTGAAAAGGCCAATTGTATGCTCACTTTGCAGTCAATGGATCCGCCATTGCCATTGCACTTATTATTGGGGACTGCACAATCAGTTTTATTGAGGCAAACAAAAGAATCTCCTTTGCACGAATCGCACCCAAATTTCTTCCAAAACAAGTTCTGGAGGGTGCCCTTTTGAAATTCAAGTACCTAAATCAAGTCAGAGGACAAAGTTCAATGATGCAAAAGAAGCTAATTCTTTAATGCTTGTCGACAGAATTGAGATTTTCATGCTGCATAAAACTTACCAGAGTGAAGCTTGTAACGGTGTGAGTACTGTCTGCCACAAAAGCAGGCAATGATCTAGCAGCATACTTGCGTCCAGCAAAGGCAACCATATAACCACCAGATTTGCTCTGAGAAGTTTCAACAAATCATTGAATACGATGCACTCCAGACACTAACTATTATTACAGAAAAGCATATAAAGACCAGCATATTTCAACAGTGATTGATGAACATGTCGACAGTTAATTAGTCAAATGCTCATAATTTCTTCGTGAATAACGCTGGTTAGGACCAGCTTTTGTGCACTTATACTAATGCACTGGGGATTGGATCTAGTCCAAAGTCACAAGTTGGCGACGTAAACTTGCTAAGGGTGAAGCACACCCAATTTTGTAGCTCAAGAATTGGCTATATATATTGACTGTATTTTATGACGAACAAAACATTTCATAACCTTATGATGCCGTCTATACTCCATTATTCTTATTTTTCTTTTTCGTACTTTGATCAATTGAAGCAGGCTTAGACTTAAGAGTGAGCTTCTAAAAACTATCTATTCCTTTGAAAAACATTCATCATTCTAGTCCAACTGTAAGCACCTATTTGTATATACTACGACTTTCCAATGGGAAGTACGGGTGGTGATTATTTTTCCATAAGGAGATTGAGAACCTAAAAAGGAGAAGTTCAAAGATCGATAGCTCAACAATCTGTACTGTACAGTGACACCGGCCACTATTTTTAAGAAATTATTATACACTAATAATTTAGGGGAAGAATTCATGAATGCCATGATTGATGTCTATGCATCTAGTTCGTTCAATTTTTCGATGGAAAAAAAAAACGTTGGACAAGACAGGTTGGTAGTCCGCAGGAGAAAACAAAAGCTTGAGCTACTTTTCTTTGTTGTAACCTACAATTCTACCAAACATGTTTGTTAGACAGATAGGTGAAAGGTGACAAATTCCCATTGTTGTTTCTTCCAAGACAGTCAAGCAAAATGCATCCAAATGATTAAACATTTTAGTCTGCAGAACAGGCAAACTATCAAAAGAGAAAAGTTCTGTTTGTTTTCGATGTAAGAATATAAAGACCTAGAGCTACATGTAACAAACTAAGCAAACGGTACGTATTCAAATTTCTTAATAAATCAATAATCTACTTGGTGTTCCTGACATAGTAGTCGAGAATTTTACATAGCTCATGATATACATGCTTAACAAAAGCCCTACTGATATAAACTAACATTATGCTAAGTCACAACAATTATTAGCAAATATACTACACAGTGACAAACACGGTATCATCGAATATTTACATCTATATTCCAAGATTCTTAGCTAATTACGATATGAAAACACTTTTGTATACACATTCACATGAAGCCTAGCACGACAGATAAAAGTAACAAAATGAAGAAAGAAAGAAATAACGACGAAAGCATAGGATGACAAGAAAACAATTTGGGATATAGGAGTACATACAGGATTGAAGTTGCTGTTATTGATTGTAAGGAGTGAAATCTCATCGACTTTAGGCCTAAAAACAGCGAGTTCAGCAGAATTTCCAGTAAGGGAGAGGCGACGATCACATGGAGAGAGCTGTGATTCATTGAAGAAAAATGATTCCTTAGAAGAAAACACAAGGCCAAATGTGAAACCATCCCATCTCTGAACTCGTGTGTCTGAACAAGGATCAAAAACAGAATTCGTATCTCCAGCATACACATTGTCCATCATAATCATCATCGACATCGACATCAAAATTAGCACCACCAACATGGTTCCAAGTAAATGTTCCAAAGGTTAAAACTTTGAAATATTTCCAAGTTGTGGTGAGCAATTAGCTAACCAAGATTAATCTATAACAAAGAAACACAACAAAATGAAAATCATATAACAACAGGGCTAAAAAATCATATAATAACATAAAATATCCAAATTTAGGTACCATAAAATGCCTCAATATCCATTCAATTTCTAGAATATTCATGATGTTGTTTACATACACCAACCCTTCTTGGATATCACTATTTTATTTTATTTAAAAAAAAAAATAGAGATACAAAACAAGAAGTAAATAAATTTATGTTGATCCTAATTAGGGTCAAAGCAAGGAATAAATAAGAATCAAAGTGACAAAAAAAGAAAAAGATTACCCTTTTAAAAAAAAGTCGGATGTTATGTTCTTCAATCCCTTAGAAATATTTCTTGAAATTGATCATCATGTTTGTGAAATTGTGATGACCGTTTCTCTACGTAAAGGGGTCACAATAAGCTACAAAAATAATTTAATTTTTTTATTTTATTAATAAGGAAAGGTTTAAGAAATTGGTTATTGAAAATATTTTATTTGATTTGATAATTTGTGCGTGTGATGGGTTTTTTTGGGATTGCTGCTTTGCCGCACGAGAAAGCCGGCAAGGGAGGTGGAGGGGGAAACTATGGGCCAAGTGGATATTGGATCTTTTTTGTCCTAGAAACGGTTAGGGAAGTTGGCGTTTCAAATACGATATTGAGTGGTTTTATGTTTGTTTGTTTTTTTGACTAAAATATTCAATGTCATGTTGACTAATGAAATGTGGGTCCTTTATTAGCACAAATAGGCACTTTTCTATCAATATATTTATGTTTTGATCTCACCAACAACAATAACATATTTGGTGAAATCTGGTATGAGAAGGATATAATGTACGTAGATTTTGCCACTACTTCAAAAGACAAAGAGGTTGTTTCTAAAAGACTCTTGCCTCAAATGCAAAAAATTCAGGTACAAAAAAGGAGACAATAAAGAGAATATAACAAGGAAACAATGTAGAGAGTACCAAAAAGGAGCCAAAAACAACAATAAAATAACGTTATAATCAACACACAATAGATAACATATTAGGATAGATTATTGAAAACAAGAGAAAAGACATAAAGTCACCACTGAAATTATCCCGAATTTTTAAAAAGACACCTTAACTTTGTAACCGTCCTATTACCCCTACTAAACAATTATGAACTGATATTATTATATTATTTTTCTATCAGCCCCATATTTTAAGAATCAAGTGTGTTCACACATCAATCATTACATGACACGTGTTAATTTAATTAAAAATATTTTTTTTCATTTTAAGTTTTCTCTCTCTCTCTCTCAATTTTTCACTTATTTTAATTTTTATTTCATCTTAAATTCCACTTCATCTTCCATCCCCCACTTTCAAGATGATCCATCCCTCAATTTTCTTTCTTTTCTTCACCTCCCACCCTCACCCCACCCCCCACCCCCCACATCAAGTGAACCCCTCTCCCCTTTTTTTCTTTTCTTTTTCTTCTTCTCCAATCAAATTCTTTATTTCAGTAAAAAAATTTATAAAAATCAAATCATACTATTTTCTAGACTTTATTGAATTATTGATAACAAAACTAATTATATTTTTTAAGAAAATTTAAAATTTTGAAGGTATCATCAATTACTCATTTTCATATAACTTCAAAATTAGAAATGATAATTTTAAAAGAATCTATGAAATCCTCGAAAATTGAAAGAACTTGATTGAAATCAGATAAAAAAAACTAAATGATACCTCCTAATCATCTTGAAATCTGATGGGTTTATCAAATTGTTTGAAATGTAAGAAAATATTTAGATAAAGTTTTAAAATTAAAGAGAGTAAAACTAATAGTAGTAAAAAGGAAGGTGAATTTGTGGTAAAAATGGTGACATTGAAAGTGAGAAGCTTCAAGAAAGGTGAAACAAAGAGAAAAAATAATAAGGAAAAAAAGTTAAAATAATAAGAAAATATATTTTATAATAAAATACTTGTAAAACTAAAATTATATTAGTTATTGTATGTTGTTCACTCTCTTTGAGAGAGTGCACACACTCTTTATGTAAGGTGGACAAAAATGATGTCATAACATCAGTTCAAGATTGTTTAGTGGGGTAATAGGACGCCCACATAGTTAATGTGTCTTTTTGAAAATTCGGGACAAGTTCAGGTGTCACTTTATGTCTTTATAATAAACAATGATAATTTTTTTTTTGCAGTAATCCAACTAGTACAATGACAAACACTAGCCACTCTAAGCAAGACAAAACGACACTACCTACTAGCCTTCTATCCTAATATGTATCCTCCACACCCCTCTATCTAAGGTCATGTACCCGGTAACCTGAAGTTGCATCATATCTTGTCTCATCACCTCTCCCCAATACTTCTTCGATCTACCTCTGCCTCTTCCCGTACCTCTATAATAAAATCCTCACACCTCCTCACCAGTACGTCTACGCATCTCTTCTTCACATATCCAAATCATCTTAATTTTGCTTCCCTCATCTTGTCCACCATATAGATCACTCTCACCTTATCCCGAAAATCCTCACCTCAACATCCTCATCTTCGCAACATGCATCTTCTGGAATATATTTTGACTTGCCAACACTCGGCCCATACAATAATATCGGTCTAACCACCACTTTTATAGAACTTATCTTTGAGTTTTGGTGGTGCATGTTTATCACACAAGACTCTAAAGGCAAACATCTACCTTATTTGCGTCACACCAATACGATGTGTGATATCATCATCAATGTCACCACTCCCCTGAATTATATACCCAAAATACTTGTATCTATCTCTCTTAGGAATCTTTTGTGTGTCATGCCTCACTTACACACCTATTTTATGCATCACATTATTGAATTCACATTCCATATACTCTATCTTGGTCTGGCTCAACTTAAACCCTATAATTTTCAAAGTTTGTCTCCATACCTCAAACTTAGCACTATCTCCATCGCGCGTCTCATCAATTAGTACTATGTCATCAACAAATAACATACTAGGACACCTCATATAATTTCTCGCGTCAATTCATCCATCACCAAGATAAATAGAAACAAAGTAAAAGCTTAATCTCTGGTGTAACTCCATCTTCACAAGGAAGTTCTCGGAATCTCTTCCCACCGTTTTAACCCATATTTTTAGCTCTTTTGTACATGTCTTTATCTTCTAAATGTAGGCCAATGATACATCTCTTCCCTCTAGGCATCGCCGCAAGGCTTCCCTCGAAACATTGCCATAGACCTTCTCAAGGTCAATGAACACCATATCTAAGTCCATCTTTCTTTTTTGATATTTCTCCATCACTCTCCGCACCAGATAGATGGCTTCTATGGTCGATCGTCCTGGCATGAATTCAAATCAATTCTCAAAAATAGACACTTCTCCTCACCCTCATTCCCACCACTCTTTTCCATACTTTCATATTGTGGCTTAAAACTTAATACTCTTGTAGTTATTGCAATTTTAGATATCACCCTTGTTTTTTGTTCAATGGAACCATCGTAATCCACCTTAATTCATTTGACATCTTAGCCATCCTAAAAATGGCATTGAACAAGCTAGTCACCACTCCAAACTTGCTATATTGGTGCTCTTCCAAAACTCCACCGGAATCTCATCATGCCATGTCGTTATTCCCTTGATTGTCCTACTAATAGCATGGTTCACCTCCTCCACCTTAATATGCTTACGATACCCAAAATCTTGATGTCTCTTAGAGTGCTCCAACTCCTCTAACATAATGTTTTTGTCCCTTTCTTGGTTCAATAGTTTGTGAAAGTGTGCTTGTCATCTTTGCTTAATAAAGATTTCCTAGTTATGGTGTCTAAGAGAAAGTTGATCCAACTTTCTGTGGCCACCGATGGATTCCGCATATCAAAATTGATCCTAACTGGTCCAATTAGATATCTAATTATAACACTTTGGAAAGTAGAATTAGATTTAAACAGTCATATTTTGTGAGATTCGATCCAAATTATGATAAATCAAGCGTGAACATGTGTTGAGGTCCAAGCATGTATAGAGTGAGAAAACAATTGAGAGAAAAACAATGGAGAAAAACCCAAAAACCCATATGTGGACCAAAATAAATCGGGAAATTTGTGCATTCTAGGAATCTATTTGTAACGACTCGGAAAATGATAGAGTAAAACTAGAGCCTCACATGTGAGTTTGGAGTCGAGAACTAATGAAATGATTATATTTGAATTTGACCCAAAAAGTTGTTAAAAATGTGCTTCGGAAACATCTT
>JAJOOS010005600.1:0-14770 GCA_029582725.1 Solanum chiquidenum
TTTTTCCAGATTCTGGTATGTGTTACAAATTTTAGATTTGTGAATTAATTTATGTTCTTCTGTTCTTCACTGGTTCATTAAACTTTGGTAACTTCGTGTTTCTGCAAAGTTTGTTGGAATCAATAAGATTCTTTAAACACAGATTGACAACAATTCTTCTTTAAGAAAATAATATTTTGTATATTTTTTCTAATCTGTTTCTGATTCTAGTTTCTCTACTAATTTTAATTTTTCCAGTTGTGAAAATGTTCTTAAACTTTATTGTGTCTTACCAAGTTCTTCAAAGTTTTGTTCTAAGTATCTTAGGAATACAAGATGAACAACAATTTTTTACTACAACCATTGATACTCCTTTAATGACGATCCTAACTACATAATTTCTTATAGTATTATCTCAAATAGCCCACATTTTAAATTAGCAATAATTATTTAATAAGCATCCCTATCTAAATTGTTCATAGTGCTATCTCAAAGCCCACATTTTAAATTAGCAAAAAATATTTAATAAACATTTCCATCTCAATCATCTTATTTACCATGGTACATACCAACTATATAAGTAAAAAAATCAAGTAGAAAACATATACTAATTCACTACACAATATATAAAAATTTTACCATGGCCAAAGTTATAATACTTGCACTAGTAATCATAGTAACTATTCTCGTTCAAACCGCAAATTCTCTCCCCTTACCGCTGGATATACGATTCACATCCTTGATATGCTTCCGAATAACGATACTGTCTTAAAATTTCGTTGTCAATCTAAAGATGATGATCTTGGAGACCAAACCCTTAATCGTAGGTGGTGAATTTAATTTTTCATTGCATTGGCATGCATTTGGTGGTACTGTTTTTTATTGTCACTTTTATTGGGGTCCAAAGCAACAAACATTTGATATTGTTAACTCTGATATTAGCAATGGATGTGAAAGAACAGATATAGTTACAAATCATTATGATTGTTTTTGGATGGTACAAGGTGATGGATTTTATTTTGCAGGTCATAATTCTCCTCCAGCTTATGTTAAAAAACATGATTGGAATTAATAATGTATAAGATAAAGTCTAATATGATTAATATTAATAAAATATCAAAATATTAAATAATGGTTTTGCGTTTATTTTATTTATAATAGTTGATCTAAACGTCAAATGACGGGATACATATGTAACAACACCTCATTAGTCATTATAGAGTCATGAAATTTTCAGATAAACGTTACTAAATGATGAGATTTAATGTACAACAATAATAACAAACAACAACATATATAGTCTGAAAAAATAAAATATACGCAAATCACCTTATAATTCAATCTAGTTTTCTTAAACTTTTTTTTTGGGACCTGTTAGAATGATGTCAATTTTAACTCTAAAATCAGAATTGTTTCTTATGATTTATTTAAATCTTTAATTTTGTCATAATTAATCATGATCGTACGTACCTAAATAATATGATTATATTTTCTATCCATTATTTTATCAAAGGACATCCGTGCAATTGAAAATAATAATATCAATATAATAAATCAACTAAAAGCCAAAAGAAATGGAATCTCATGTAGCAACTAGAAACAAAAAATAGTTAGATCCTATCCTTGGATTTTAGTAATTTTATCATAAAGTGGGATATGAAGAGAGTTGAATATATATAAATTTATCACTATTTCATAGAAGTAAAAATGTTATTTCCGAAAAATCATCAGCTCAACTATAATAATTTTATCATATTGTTAATTAAATGTTATTAACATGATTTTCTTGCACTGAATCCCATCAGAACTTTGATGTTAAGCATGTTTGGTCAAGAGTAGTGGTAAAATATTGTTGTTCCTATAAAAAATAGTGAATTGATAGTTACTATTTCATATATTATTTAATGAAAGATCTTGAATTTTTGAGTTTGAGCACTGAATTGTAATGAGTATGAAATTATCTTTGTAAAGAAACGTTTTATTCCTATGCGGATATCAAACACCTGATAAAAGATTAATAATAATAATAATAATAATAATAATAATAATAAAATAATAAATAAATAAAATATATATATATATATATATATATATTTGCGATTATTTTATAAATTATCTGATTTGTATTTTATATATAGTCATTGTATAGATATATATATATATATGGCTTCTATTCTTTCAATTATATGCATAAGTTAGAGTAAAGTTTTTGGTTCTTGAATTTATCAAAAATGGAAGAAGTAAAACTCCATGGAACTTCTTATAATTTGTTTACTTATAGGGTTATTTGGGCTCTAAAGCTAAAAGGAATACCATTTGAGTATATAGAAGAAGAACATTCAAATAAAGGCTCTTTAATTATGAAATATAATCCATCTTTTAAGAGATTTCCAATTCTTTTTCATGGTGAAAAAGTAATTTCTGAATCTATGGTGATTATTGAATATATTGAAGATACTTGGCCTCAAAATCCACTTCTTCCTATTGATCCTCTTGATAGATCCATTGCAAGATTTTGGGTTAAATTTGCTGGAGATAAGGTATGTTTTTTCTCATCTTGTCTTGTGTTCGATATATTCGTTTTGAAGCTCAACTAATCGGAATTTGTAATTCAAAGTTACGTTTACGATAGATAATAAGAAAACAACTCAATTATGCCTATATATCAAAGAAAGTTCGGGTTTAGAAAGTAACTTTTACGGTAGATAATAGGAAAACAACTCAATTATGTATATATATGAAAGAAAGTTCAACTTTAAGAAGTAACTTTAACGGTAGATAACAACTTAATTATGACTATATATCAAAGAAAACACGAGGTTGTTACTTCAACAAGATAATTTATCTTACACAATATCTACGTGACACAACATTTTTTTTAAAACAAAATCTCATTTTCGTTGGACTTAAAAAAAAACCTCATGATGATCAAAAAATAAGATACTGTTAGTTTTCATTTTCTAAGTTGTATCACATGTTGTTATTACGTAAGGTGAGTTGTTTATGACATAGCTATACTTACATAAGAAAAACTTGTACTTTTTGCAACCTACATATGTTGTTCTTGGGATTATATTCAATATTTCTCGTGATTTTATTGTAAATTGAAAGTTAGATAATCATCTGTGAAATTAAATTATCTCGTTAAATCTTAAATCGCTTTGACATCAACTATATTATCATATAGGGTGCATGTATCGGAACAATGTATTACACAAGTGGTGAAAAACAAGAAAAAGCCATCAAAGAAACAATGGAAATGCTCAAAATCATAGAAGAACAAGCCTTCATTGGAGATCAAGAAAATAATTTTTTTGGTGGTGAGAAAATTGGGATTGTGGACTTGGCTTTTGGAATAATTCCTCATTGGCTAGAAATTATTGAAGATATTATTGGTGTGAAATTATTGGAAAACCTAATTTATTAAATTGGGTACAAAAGTTCAAAGAAGAACAAATCATCAAAGAGAATCTCCCTAATTATGATGAAATGTTTGTGTTTTTAAAGAATCAAAGAGAGATGATATTGTCATCTTCTTGAAATTTTTAATTTGTCAACTATTTAATAATTATTACTTCCTTCGTTTTAATATGTTTGCCGAGTTATCATTTTGATAGAAATAATATTTGGTTTGATCGTTTTTTTTTTTGAGATGTCTTTTAAATATTTTGATTCGTTAATTATAATGAGTTATAATACTTCTTATGTAATTTTTAAATATATACAATTTATGTTGATTGTGTAATTCATCGGAAAATAAGCAACTAATCGAAATTCAAATATTTGCAAATTAAAAAGAAAAAATAACCAATCAAATTTAATCCCCAGAATAGGAAAAATATTTTAATGAACTAACAACTATCAGCTACCTACCCAATAGAAAAAGGAAAAGAAAAAAAAGAATTTGAGAAAAGGAAAGTCTAAAGTAAAAAAATGTAATTCATATAATATGATGAATGGAAGTTTGAATATACGCTTAATGGGTTTAGCCTGTATACGACTAGAATCGAGGGTCTATCAGAAACAATCTCTTTATCTTTTTAAAATAAGAATAATTAAAATTTACGTACACTTTATCTTCTCCACATCTCACTTATAATGATGATGGATTCGCCTGCATTTTATCTTCTCCACACCTCACTTATAATGATGATGGGTTAGCACGCGTACTCTTTGACTAAAGTCGAAAATAAAATCGTAAAGGTAACTACTAAACATATTATGATTTGACTTCAACTAAAATTTATTATAATATAAGAATATAAGTGTACATTATTCAAAACTTCCTCTTAAATAAATTTCAAAACTTTCTTGTTGATCAAGCATAACATTCCTTTAAAATGACACTAAATGATGAAGAAAATTAAAGAAAACTTTAGAAATGGATCAAGATTTGAAGCTCCATGGATCATGGGCAAGTCCATATTCATTAAGAGTAATATGGGCTCTTAAATTAAAGGGCTTATCATATGAATATATAGAAGAAGATCTTGCAAATAAAAGTGATTTGCTTTTGAAATATAATCCTATTTTCAAGAAAATTCCAATTCTTGTTCAGGATAGAAAACCAATTTGTGAATCTATGATCATTCTTGAATATCTTGATCAAATATGGCCAAATCAATATCCATTGCTACCAATTGATCCTTATCAAAGAGCTTTGGCTAGATTTTGGGTGAATTATTTTGAGCAAAAGGTAAGATTCTTTTCCATCTAATATGCTTCTACAAAATCTTTACTCTGCGCCCGTCTCATATTAGTTGTCATGTTTCGCTTCTCGATGAGTACATTTCAGTAGAGATAAATCCAAAATCTTGAATATATATGAGTTTTAGATTCTAAAAAGACAATTTAGTGGTTTTTGATAAGTTATTTTATATTTATATTAAGTAAATTCATTAACACAAATAAATAAAAACATTCACTATAATAATTATAAGGGTATTTTTTTTTCAAATCCCTTTTCCATTTATTTTTAATGATGAATTTTATCTTTTAAAAATCTTTTGCAGAGTGTATCTCTTTGGATGATATTTAGATCAAAAGGGGAAGAACAAGAAAAGGCAGTGAAGGACAGCTTGGAAATGTTGAAAATTATAGAAGAAAATGCTTTTAAAAATCAGAAAAATAATATATTTTTTATCGGAGGAAAAATTGGAATACTGGATATAGCTTTTGGATGGATTTGTCATTGGCTGAAAATTATAGAAGATGTTGGAGGTGTCAAATTAATTGAAGAAAATTCATTTCCTAATTTGCAAAATTGGATGAAAAAATTCAAAGAAGTACCTTTGATAAAAGAAAGTCTACCTAAACACCAAAAAATGTTTTTGCCTTTTAAACTTATAAGAGATATGTTGTTAGCTTCTTGATTTTTGTTGAACAAATTGTATAAGAATAAATATAGGAATTTGCTTATATTTCGTTACGTTGTTGGTTTCAAGTTCGAATAAAAAATTAGAACAGTTACAGTAGATTGATAATTAATGTACAATTAAGTAATTTCATACTGAATCTGGTTTATTTGGAATTGGGACATAAGTATTGTTGTTGTATTTGGTGTTGGTGTTGTTATTGTTGTTGTTGTATGTGTGTGTATGTACATGTTTCCTTCTTCTAGTCAAATTTGATAACTTGAAATATAGAATAGATAATTTTTCTTGATAATTGCGGTGTTGGGGTCAAGTTGGGTACACCTCAACTAATTTTATAGGATATTTGAGGTGAGAAGGGGTTGAGATTTAAATATAAGACCTTAAGATTCTCAATCAACTTTATAAATTGATCATCAGGTCTCACCCTTAAATACAAAAATGAAATATAATTTGCTATGACATATTACTACACTATAATGTAATAATTTATACAACGTATACAACTTGAATTATTTATAGTATAATTTTCAAATAGCTTTCTTATGGTCAATTGAAAATTGTCTTCTTTCAAATAATTTTTTCTAGATTTCCAAATCATTTTGTATAGTTGTTTTATTATCATAATAATATTAATCTATGTCATCCTTATCTCATAGTTAATTACTATCAATTAAAATTACCTAGATTTAAAGTTATAGAGAGAAAAGCAAAATATAAGACATAAATTATTATCCATATTAATTAGAAGATGATCTAACTAACATGGATAATCACTACCTAAAATGCTAAAAATAAATAAAAAATTATCAGTCAAAAAATCTAATTTATGACTTTTGACTTATAGTCATAAATAAAATAAAAAAAGTCAAACAAGCTCTATGAAACAACTATAAATAAGGGTGTATAACATTGAAATAATTATAAAAATATGAGTTTTCTTTCAATGGAAATTAGTTTTTCTTCCTTATTGGTTTTATCATTTTTATTATTTCTTCAACAAACAAATGCTATTACTGTTCATGTAGTTGATGGTATTGACAAAAATGATCCTCAATTAATATATCACTGTGCATCTGGAGGTGACGATCTCGGAAAGCATTATCCCAAATTCAATGATGATTTTCATTTCTCGTTCAAGCGAAATATATTCTTTGAGACGGTGTTCTTTTGTCATTTTTGGTGGGGTAAAAAAGACATTAGATTTGAAGTGTATAGAGAAACCGGAGCTTGTGGGCATGAAACAGGAGGATCTAACAAAGGAATATGTTATTGGTTAGTTAAGGAGGATGGTTTCTATTTTGCTATTAATGACAATCCTCCTCCATCTGCTTTTGTTAGAAAATTTGGTTGGTAAAAAATTAATATAATTTAATATTTATTCTCCAATTAAAATCTGAAATGAAAAAAAAATTATTATGAATATGTCATGTTGTCAATCCCTATAGTGGCTCTATTTCATTGCAGTTAGCTAAATATATCGAGATTTATGAGAATGATCAGGTGGTTGAAATTCTGATACTATGAATATAGTTGAGTAATTAAGGGTATATATTTTGAGGACAACATCAATCTAGCTATAACTTAGCCACTGACATTGATGAATCGAACCTATAACATTAATGTCGCTCTACTCGTCCGCCCCATCTGCTCTTAGTCAACTAACCAAAAATTTTGTACTGGAATTTTCCTTTCATCATATGAATTTCCTTTTTATTGTTTTTTCTTCCGTTTTAAACATCTTTTTATCGCCTATTAAAGACACTTTTGTGTGAAATTTTGCATTGCTATTGATATGTTCCTTTTTAATCCATGATAATTATCACAAAATATTGGATCCTCATTCTCATATAGGTAATTATCCTCTTGAAATCGAACACCAGGTTACCTCTCTTGTTTTCATTCCATCATGAAAAAGTAGAAAACAAAATTAACCCTACAAACAATTATTAGTATGCCCCTGTTTATAAAACCTATACTTCTTGACCTAGTGTTTTGGTTACTTTTAAGATTTCAAAATTCTCAATCAACTCCATTAATCATTAAGTTACTCCCTTAGATACAAAAATAGAATAGATAATTTGCTATTACATGTTACTACGCTATAATGTAATAGTATTGTACAATGTATACAACTCAAACTATTTCATAGTATAATTTTTAAACAACTCTATTATGGTCAATTGAAAATCATATTGTTTCTAATAAAATTGTCTAGATCTCAAAATCATCATGTATAGTTATTTTATTATCATAATCTATTAGAGGGTGTTTGGTTTGACTTAAAAGTTGGTCAAATATATTTTTACATCAGTTTTTATTTTTTGGAAGTGTTTGACAAATATAAAAATAGCTTTAAATAAATCAAAAATGACTTAAAATAAACTGGGAAGTGTTTGACAAGGTAAAAATAGCTTAAAATAAGTTTAAAATGACTTAAAATAAGTCAAAAACCCAAAGTAGGTCTCCCCCAACTTTTTTATTTTTTGACTTAAAAGTTATTTGAATTTGATTTTTTATTTCTGACTTAAAATCTATTTTTTTAAGTCAATCCAAACGGACTCCTAAAAGTTGGTCAAATTTACTTTTAAGTAAATTTCTTACTTCTGAAATTGTTTGACAAATATAAAAATAACTTAAAATAAGTCAAAAGCGGTTTAAAATAAGTAAGGAATTGTTTGGCAAAGTTAAAAATAACTTAAAATAAGTTTAAAATAACTTAAGAAAAGTTAAAAACCAAAAGTAGGTCTCTCCCTTCTTTTTATTTTTTTTATTTAAAAGTCATTTAAGTTTGACTTTTTATTTTTTGACTTAAAAATAATTTAAGTTTGACTTTTTTTTTTTTGATTTAAAAGTTATTTAAGTTTGATTTTTTATATTTTAACTTAAAAATCATTTAAGTTTGACTTTTTACTTGTTGACTTAAAAGTCATTTAAATTTAACTTTTCTTTTTACTTAAAAGTCATTTACGTTTGGCTTTTTATTTTTTAACTTAAAAATTACTTTTTTAAGCCAATCAAAATGGGATATTATAATCTATGTCATCCAAATCTCATAGTTACTACCAATTAAAGCTACCTAGACTACGAGAGAGAGAAAAGTAGAACATAAAACACAAATTATTATCCATATTAATTAGAAGATGATCTAACTAACATAGATCATTACTACCTAAAATGCTAAAAATAAACAAAAAGAATTATTAGTCAAAAAATCTAATTTATGATTTTTGACTAATGAGTCATAACTGAAAAACTAATTCAAACAAGCTATACGAAACAACTATAAATAGAGGTGTTTACTAGAGAAGGTAAAATAAACATTGAACTAATTATAAGAGTATGAGTTTTCTTTCAATGAAAAATAATTTTTCTTCCTTATTGGTTTTATCAATTTTATTATTTGTTCAACAAACAAATGCTGCTACTACTTGCCATATAGTTGATGGTATTGAAAAAAATGATCCTCCAATAAAATTTCATTGTGCATCTGGAAATGATGATCTCGGGATACATTATCCTAAATTCAACGATGATTTCCATTTCAAGTTCGGGTTTAATCTGCTTCGTGAGACGGTGTTCTTTTGTCATTTTTGGTGGGGTACAAAAGATGCTATATTTGAAGTGTACAGAGATAGCGGAAATTGTGGTGCTGAAGGAGGACTTGACTCTGGAATATGTTATTGGTTAATTAAAGAAGATGGTTTCTATTTTTCTCCTAAATATAATCCTCCTGCATCTGAGTTGATTAGAAAATATGGTTGGTAAAAATTAATGTAATTTAATTGAGTAGTACTCATGAAATGAAAAAATTACTTTAATTTTCAGTTACAAAATTGTGTCACAATCAAAACTCATTGATTAAAAATTATACCATTGTTTTTAATATGTTCAGGCCTATATATTGATATTGAGTCAAGAACATTTAAGAGTTTTAATTATATAAAATCACCAATCGAAAAGGAAAAAAAATAGCAATCATTAAAAGATTTAACTACCAATAGTACATGAAGATGAAGTACTTAATAAAGTATTAGTATCATTGACCCTACTAATTTATAGATCGTGACGAAATATAATACGTTAAATGAAATAAAGACAAATAGAATTTCGTGCGAAAAATAAAACGATAAAAAACTCTTTTTATACTCTATCTAAACTTTTTCAAGTCTATATGCTTATTTGTTTCAAATCAGACTTTATAGTTTTAAGATTGCACCTTCAATATGCTTGGGGTGAAATATTCTAAACATAGTATCTATTGATTTTGTTATTCTTATGATTCAAAGAATTCGCCAGCTACACGATAATTAGCACAAACATCATGTAAATAATATCTAACACTATAAAACCTCCTAAAACCTGAAGAATATCATATAAACTGATTGAATAAATTAATTCACTTTTGTATATGAATATTTATTTTAGGTAATATTTAAGAACAAATTTTCCAGGAAAATTTTCATATATATCCATTCAAAAATAACTTAATTATGCTCCATAACTATAATTTGTTAATTATGATTCGTAACTACATGTTAGAGAGAGCTCATGTACTAAAAAAGCAAGAGCATTTGCAAGCTGGGAAAAAGAAGGTAATTGGGTTTTGTTTGAATTTTGACGACTCAACTAGATGAAAGTTCAAACCTTGGAGCTCCAAATATGTGGATATCGAACATCGGCTGAAAAAAAAAAAAAAAAAAAAAGGACGTCTACAAGCAACTTGCAAGTAGCTTTGTAAACAACTTTCCTCATCAACTTGCAAGTAGCTTATAGAGCAATTTCATTTCGATAAAAAGAAAATTAATTCAATTCATTTGTACATCAATTCGGAAGGAAATTCTCCCGAATTTTTTCTAGCTATATCTCTTGTTGTTCTTGGCATTTTATTATCATTTCATAATATCCATTAGTTTATTGTATGTAGTAGCGGATTCAAGATTTTCATTTATGAGGTTCGAAAAATAAAAGTATAAACGTGTGAAAAAGACAATAAAACACAATTTCAAGAAAGCAGTAATATATAGTTTATAGGTAAAAAGGTTAGTTTCGGTTATAAGAGACTTAAAGATTAGTGTATAGGTACAAAAAGTCAAGAGCCTGTTTGGATTGACTTTTGACTTATAAGTTAGAAATTCTAACTTATGACTTTTGGTTTATTTTTATTATTTTGGCTTTAAAATAAGTGTTATAAGTATTTTTTAACTTTACACAAACACTTCAAAACTGCTTAAAAGCTATTTTGGCTTAAAAACACTTAAAATAAGTCAATCCAAACGGACGTTAAATAAAGAGAACCTTGGACGCAAGGGTCAAATTTAAAGGAGTCTACCACTAAGCTACAACTTGCTTTTGTTCATAAGGTGGTTCAAAATTACTATATCTACATAAATACAGAAAAATTACTTTACATATACATTGTAATTTTTTACGTGGGTCCTCCCTTGTATGTATAGTCCACCGTTTTTTCATGAAATATTTTAGCATTTACAAGTCAACTTTTAAAAATTACCCGATTTTTATTATTTTCCGTATGTATTAGCCCATGCTTGAAATATGTGTATTTATGAGAGAAAAATTAAATTAATAAAATGGTGAGAATATATGCAATAAACTGGAAATCTTGTGTAATGATAGAATACGTTTGTTACTTACTAGTTTAGTTAATGTTATTAAGGGGAAAAACAAAGAGTTGCATTGAAGATCACTAATAATGAATAAAATGCATTCCTCGAATGCGATTTATGAACAATTTGAATTTTTTTTTGAAAAAATTATATGAGGACCTCTGTAATGAGTTGGAGAAGCATTACATATAGTTCTGTTGTCTTTTTCATGAATATTTTTGCATTTACGAGATAACTTTTAGAAATTACCCAAATTTCCCTGTTTTTTCATTGTACTATCCTATGCTAGATATATGTGTATTTATGTGAAAACAATAAAATTAATAAAGTAGTGGGAATAATGCAATAAAGTGAAGTTCTTGTGTATAATTATAGAAAACCTTTGTTACTTACTAGTTTAATTAGTGCTATTAAGAGAAAAAACAAAAAGTTGCATTGAAGATCACTAATAATGAGTAAAACGCATTCCTCGGATGCTATTTATGAACAATTTGAATTTTTTTCTGAAAAAACTATATGAGGACCTGTGTAATGAGTTGGAGAAACATTACGTATATTGTGGCGAATTTAGGATTCTTATTCATAAAATTCAAAAAATAAAAATATAAATGTCTGACAAAGATAACAAAACACTATCCCAAAAAGTAGTATTATATAGTTATAGGTAAAATATATACAATGTAATTTTGAACCAAAAAATATTTTATATATATAATGTAATTTTTATCGAGAGAATTTAGGTGAACCCCTGAAAACCGCATAGGGGTGCCCTAATTGTATGATGGAAAAATTGATATAGTGAAAGGAGTGAATCAAACCATGGAACATGACGAATCAAATACAAAGGAACGTTTGTGCCGATCTAAGGCCAACTTCTGTATGTTACACATGTCTATTGTTTCACACAGGGGCTGCTGGTGAGGCCTAAAACGCCCCCAATTTTAGGGGCCCTATTTTTTTTGTTAATTACATAGGATTAAATTAAAAAATAAATAAAAATTAAGACAACAAATACAAACGGCATTAATCAAGTGATAGATATGACAATTACTTTTTACCTTTTCAATAAAAAGTTGTGTATCTTTTTTGAATGTACAAGTTATCTTTTTTTTACCTTGTACTTTTCTAATTTATTTTTATATATTCTATTCTCCCCTTTTCCTCTCTTCTATTTCTTCTCACTTTCTCTTTTCTAATGTTACATCTCTCTTATTCAAAGCTATAATTTCGGCTAAGAAAATTGTATTAGAGATGATTATAGAACCTGAATTTCGTAAGAAACGTGTAATTTATAGAAAAAAACATTTTGATGAGAATGTTGATAATGAAATCACAAGATCTCTTGAAGAATCATTTAGAGTTGATAACTTCTTATACATAGTAAACCAAGCCATATTTCACTTCAAAATAGATTTGAACAAATTGAAGTATATGAAAGTATTTTTGGTTTTCTATTTAGTGGGAAAAAAATGAGATCATTAGATGATGAGAATTTAAAAAAATATTGTCTTAATCTTGAATGTTCCTTAAAACATAATACTCACTCCGATATTGACGGTTTAGACTTATTTTCTGAATTAAAAGTGTTAAGAAAAATCATAAAAGTAGAAGACAATACTCTAATTGAGATAATCAAATAAAAAAACTTGATTCTTTTCCAAATGCTTACATTGCTTATGGAATAATGTTAACAATTCTTGTAACAGTCGCCTTAGCCGAAAGAAGTTTTTTAAAATTTAAAATAGTAAAATCTTATTTAAGATCAACAATGTCTCAAGAAAGATTAAGTGGTTTGGCTATATTATCGATTGAAAAAGAATTATTAAAAGAGATTGACTACATAAAAATTATTAACAACTTTGCATTTCAAAAATCTAGAAAAATAGACTTAAAATAAAAATATTTATAATTTTTTAATTTTTTTAAGGCCTCTAGTTTGATTTTAACTTTAGGCAACCAACGAATTTGAGCCGCCCCTGATTTCACATTAAGACGATAGTTTAATTTTTATGGACAACTTTGCAAAAAATAAAAATCGCCAAAAAAAATCCAAAGAAACTTTATATTATATATTCTCTTGCTCTAAAGAAGCCTTTGGAATCCTTCCCCTAATCACAAAATATCCCAAAATACAAACATTCATTAACTATTCATTGTTGTTTGGAGGTCAGAAGCATTTATTTTAAGAAAAATATTTTTGTAGAAAATTAAGTGTCTGGCAAATCAGTAAAAATACTTTTAAATGAAAGCAAAAGCAGTTTGTCTGTTATTGGAAAAAAGCTAAAAGTCTAAAATATTTTTTTAATATATATACATATTACCAATATATTTCTTATTAATTAATTAGTATATTTCATAAGCTTGGTTAAATTTTCTTATAAGAATTTTATTTTTTATTTTATATAATGAATTCTATAATTTATTATTATTTTATATATTATATATCATTTTACGTATTATTTTGTAGAATTAGAAAAAAGGACAATAATATTTTTACAAGATTAGAAAAAAGAAAAAAAAAATAACAATTAAAGATTTCAGCCTCCCAAAAAAGGTATAATATTGATCGGAAATTTAAACATGTAATTTAATTTAAAAAATAAAAACTTAATTAATTTTTTAATAGATATTTAAACTAGTTTCTCTCTATAAAATAATTTTAATATTAGAAGTACATTAATAGTTGCCTTTTTTGTAATTTAATTCTTTAAAACACTTTTTGAAAAAGATAAGTCAAACCAATTTGCTTATGAAAAACACTTTTCAAATGAATTAGCCAAACATAAATTACTTTTTTTCAAAAGCACTTTTCTATAAAGCTATTTTTAAATAATACTTTTAAAAATGAATTATTTTTAGCGACAATGTCAAACATGCTCTTAATCTTTATTACCGCTAAAACACTATTTTCTTATAGTACTGTCTCAAATAGTCCACATTTTAAATTAGCAATAATTATTTAATAAGCATCCCTATCTAAATTGTTCATAGTGCTATCTCAAACTCCACATTTTAAATTAGCAAAAATTATTTAATAAACATTTCCATCTCAATCAACTCACCATGGTACATACCAACTATATATAAGTGGAAAACAAAAACTAGTAGAAAACATATACTAATTCACTAGACAAATATATAAAATTTCACCATGGCCAAAGTCATAATACTTTTACTAGTAGTCATATTAACTATTCTTGTTCAAACCGCAAATTCTCTTCCCCTTACCGCTGGATTTACGGTTCACATCCTTGATATGCTTCCAAATAACGATACTGTCTTAAAATTTTCTTGTCAATCTAAAGATGACGATCTTGGAGACCAAATCCTTAACGTAGGTGGTGAATTTTTCATTCCATTGGCATGCATTTGGTGGTACTGTTTTTTATTGTCACTTTTATTGGGGTCCAAAGCAACAAACATTTGATATTGTTAACTCTGATGTTAGCAATGGATGTGAAAGAACATATATAGTTACAAATCATTATGATTGTTTTTGGAAGTTTTGACCAAAGTAAGCCATTATTTAAATCAATTCACTAAAATAATATGTTTTTTTGAAAATTTACAGAACTAGTATAAACGTATTCCTGAGTAACGTTTTAGGTTATATTTTATTAAAAAAATTCTGACGCATAAAATATATGGGCTGACGGCGTTAAATAAAGAAACGTTATTGGTGGTAACGTTTTAAGCATAAAACGTTACTGCCAAATACGTTTTATGATTCATTACTCGGAGGCGCAATTTATAGCTAAAACGTTACTCACAGTGACGTTTCTTTAAAATTCA
>JAJOOS010005605.1:0-21636 GCA_029582725.1 Solanum chiquidenum
ATTATCAATGCATGCAAAACACTATTCAAGAATTGCTTATTTACTATTCATACTTTGTTAATCACTCATGGTTCCCACAACCCTAGTTGTGGAGTTTAATTACCCATAATCATATGAACACAACTCATTGTTTTAGATGAAAGAATTATGAACTTACGTAATTGAGAATAGCAAAACCAGAATTTTCACCTTGAATTTCAAAATAAAGATCACCAAAACGTGCTTAGAAAATTAAGAATTGCTAAAGTTGCAACTTTTTCTCCCAAGCCAAAAACTAGAATAAAAATAATAAAGTCTAACCTCCAAAAATGATGTTTAAATGCCTTATTTATAGAAAACAAGTCCTAAATTAAAAGGGAAACAAAATAAGGAAAGCTTTTTAGGCACGCGTCTTCATTCCACGAGACTGACTCACGGACCGTCAATGGATCTACGGTCCGTGAGTCCCTTCCATCAGCCAGGACTTGGATAATATTTCAGCTTCCAAAAATCAGCTTCTCTGAAGCAAACGACGGAACGCTAGTCCGAACCGTAGATTAATCTACGGTCCGTTGATCCCTCTCCGTAGCTCCATACTTAGAATTCTCCAAAAATCAAGTGCTGGAACCCTCATAGTTACTTTCTACAGTTCAGCAGTACGGTCCGTAGATCAATCTACGGAACGTCAATGGCCACCGTGGTTCCACACTTGGTCAGATTTCCCTAATTTATCTTCCATGCCTTGCCTGCTGATCTACGATCACCATCTACGGAGCATCAATGGACCTACGGTCCATAGATCATCTCCGTAGATGCCCTTTTCTGCATTTCTTTCAGTTGTCTCCTTACTTCCACGCCTAAACATCTTTCCTGCAAACCATGATAAAAACACATAAAAATCAATACAAAAAGGCCCTAGACACACATAACTCTTTAGTGAAATGTATTAAATATACCGTGAACTCACGGTATATCAACACCCTCAACTTAAATTCGTTGTTTGTCCTCAAGCGACGCATTAAGACTCTAAACGACACTTGTATATAAGCAAGCAATTTAAGCACAAGTAATCACATGGTTCTCTATCCCAACTTTCTTTACGGATGCAAAATATGTTCTATTAGACTCAACAGCATAATTCATGCGGATCAAAATATGACAAAGATCGACCAACCAACACACAACATACACTGTTTCACTATCACCAAGGTACCAACTTTCCGACAATGTAACTAGTGCCCTTACTTCAAACGAAATCCCCTTTTCACACAAAGAATATGAATTTGAGTACAAGGATTCATTCAATACTCACACTCAGAAGTAACTTCAAGTACAGTTAGTGCTCAATACCATAGGCTTGCCCTTATTTTCACTGCTTAGACTCTCTCAAACTAGATTCTAGGATCACTATAGGACTTTCTTGGCTTGTAACGTAGGCTCAGGGTCAGGTATGGTACATTTGGGTACTTCTTAGTGAGTTTCTTCCCTCCTTGACATTACATTAGGCTTTCAACCTCTTTTTGCCCGCCATCCTACCGTTTTACCTTCTTTCCCTTGATTTTCTTCAACTATGGATGTGACTTTAGCCTTTGTAGCTCTTTACTTTTCACTTTCATCTTTTTCTTGTGTTTTATTCTTTTCTTTAGCTTTCAACAAGTCATATCCTTTCCTCTCTTTTCTTTTTTCTCTTTTTCAACATCAAACTCTTTTCATAACTATTTTTCTTTCGGTTTCCTCTTTCATAGCCACCCTCAACTTATGGATTTTCCATTGGTTGAGGTGCGCCATACCCGATGTCGGATCAGGGCCAAGATTGAAGTTACTTTTTACATTAGCCACCCTCAACTTAGGATTTTGCCTAAGTCGAGGTGCACATGTCCAAGGAGTGACCGAGGCCAACATAGTAGATTATGGGAAGGTGAGTTAGGGGTTTAGAAAGAAATGGTCTAATTTAGGCTCAAAGCATTTGGATCAAAGGGAGCATTTATTTCATTTGGTTGGATTCTTCTTTTAGGCAATTTGAGGACTTATCAGAACAAGGGCCTATGATCACTTCCTAGCCTCTAGAGTAGATTGTCTTAGCAGGACTAACAGAGCAAGTTGTAGATTGGCACAAAAACTATTTGAACAATCAACTATTCTCACACACTCTTGGCACATAGTTTCATTATCAAATTACCCAGTTCAAGTTTTATCTTAAGTCATGCCATAAAATTGATACATTATCATGTCATACTCAGAGCCAACACATTCAACTTATCTTAGCCTACAAATTCTAGCAAACATCACAAAATTTGGACGGGTATCATTTTTCATAAACCATCATACATCATTCTTTTTCATAAACCATCATACATCATTCTTTTTCATGCTTCTACACATACGATCCTAACACATGCCGGTTCAATAGAAATTACACAGTCTCTTGGGGAAAAAGAACACACGAAAGAAAACCCCAAGAGAGGATTTATGAGTTGGGTTACTCAGACTTCACCCTATCACTCACAATCCATTTAGCCAACCCCCAACAATAATAGATGTGAATGTCCCTAATGCATACAAAAGCAGTAGAAGATAATGGATTGGGTGAAGCAAACTAGTGGCGCATAGCACCGAAGACTCATCAACCAGCAAGTGGGTCCAGTTTCTCGGAGACTGCTGGATCAACAGTCGGGTCAACCTCAGTAGTGTCCGCATCAACAAGGAAATCACCATCAGTAGTGCTATCCGCCACTCTAATTGCACCATCAGTGGTGCCCACATCGTCCCTCATAACAGGTGGGACCTCTATAACTGGGGCAGAACTTGATGTCCCCGCAACACTCTCATGCACCCTCTGCTGGCGCAACTCTTCATATAATATCGACGCCTTCTTAGCCTTTTTCTCCTGCCTACGCTGTCTCTTTTGGGCTTTTTCCTCCTCAGTACGGCTAGAACGGTGCCTCTTACCTTTGGTAAGTGTAGTCTCGGGCTCCGCCTCAGCGGTCCCACTGAATAAAGCATCCAACACTGTATCATCAGTCAACACAGTAGGTACAGCCAGAGGCTCAATTGCAGGTGTGGCAAGAATGGCATCAACGTTGCCCCGGAAACTAGCCAATTCCTCCCAGATGCAGGAAAGATTGGTAGTCTGGACCGGTCGCTCGAGGACTCTCAATTTAAAGGCATCGAGGCACTTATTAACAGCCTGGACCATTTGGTCCATCATGCTTTCCATCCCTTGTTCCATTCTGGCCTCAGACTTGGCTATCGACTTTTGCATCCAAGGCTGGATGTGGTGCAGCAACGTGGCCATCTAAGACTCTAATTTCTGTACTCTGGCCAATGGGACAACAGTAGCTCCTGACGGTGGTGTGGACCTGGATGAGCTAGGAGCCCTACTAGCGGCCTGAGAAAAAGAGACGGGGATAGTATCGGTGTGGCCTGGTATAATGGGATCACTGCCCTGCACCTGCTCTATTGTGTCTGCAAGATCTGTGCCCAAGGGAGGTACCTCAACTGGGGCTCTCGGCGTGGTGCCGCCACATTTGCCTCATCTCGAATGAGGCCTATATTCAAAGTCCCAGTAGGGTGGATCAACTTATCACAGTGCTAGATCGGCACTCCAAAGTCCCTGCATAACTGAAAAATCAAACATGGAAAGGGGTAAGTAGTGAAGGACTTGAACGCCCTCTCGTGAATCTCTGTCAGCAGCATGCGGGCAAAGTCAATCTCCAATCCTTTTACTAATGCTGCAACCATGACGACTCTGTCCCATGTGAGTTGGTTGTCAACTTTTGTAGGTGACACCCTATTGCGCATCAACAACCAGAAGAACTTGGCTACAAAATTTAGTGTGGCCTTTTGGAAACCCAGCCATGGTTCGGTGACCCACTCCGCTTGCTCGCCATCTGCAGTAATGTGTTTAGCCAACCACAGGGTACCAACATCCCGCTGCTCAGCATTTCTCTAGAGAGGGCTCCCCCTTACAATGTCCCATCGGTAATCAAACTCTGCTGTGTTTAGTGGCAAAGAGTGACTGGTGGTAGGGCCATAGAGAAATCGGCTGATGGTGGCATGTGATATGTCCACCAGACAACCTCACACCATAGTGGCAGTGAGAGGGTCATGGGCTGCGGGCTTGACCCGCTTGGAGATCGAACCTCGGAGAGCGGCAACATATGAAGCATAAAACTCCAGCATAATCTCCTCGCTGTATATCCCAGGTGCTTGGGCGATCCAATCACACTTGTGTAGTTTGAACAACCGATGTATCTCTCGTACGACATGAAAGCTCCCAGTGAGGACTCTGCGCTCCTCAATGATCAATCGATCCATCTTCTACTTTGCGTTGATCACCTTGGCGTCATGATAGATCTGCCACTTCCCCTCAACACACCATTTATTTGGCTCGCTGGCCACTGGAGTAGGGTCATCAGTCAGTGGTGCTGTACTGACTCCGAGATAGTGTCCTCATCAGATGAGGTAGCTTTGTCATGCGACCCTGTGCCTGTGGCTGATCCAGAACCGAAGATAGAAGCATGGGCAGGGTCAGAGCCGAAAGCAGAGACGGACTCTAAGCCAGAAGTAGAAGTAGCCTCAGAACTAGAAACAGAACTAGTCGGTGACCCAATAAGTGTGTTCTCCTCATCAGACTGGGAGACAGTGACTACATCGGTGACCACCTACCAGGATGCATTTCGGGTAGACCGAGGTGCAGTAGGGGATGTCCTCGTAGCCGGTGGAACATATGCTGGATTCATCAATTAGTCTAAAAGTAGGCTTCACGGATTTTGATTTGCTCCTTTTGGAGTAGGTCACTTGCTTCTTAGGAGCCATGATACCTGTGGATGTGTAATTAGTACCAAAATAAACTCATAACACATTCAAAAAGATTTTAAAACTAAGAACGAACAAAAATGAAAAATAGAAAAAAATTCAAACAGTGGCTTCAGTGGCCAGCTACGGTGGGCATCTATGGTCTGGAGGCTGACCTACGGTCCGTGGATCCCTTTCGTAGATCAAAGGTACCAAGAAGTTGGTCTCTGATGGGAACCACGGATGTACAGAACGGTCCGTAGATTGATCTACAGACCATAGTCCACTTCTGTGGTTCCAGACTTGGTGATTTACGGTCTGTAGATGGGGTCTCGTGGATGGAATTTGTGCCAGGTTTCAGGCATCCTTCATGTTGACCCCAATTTGACCAATTTCAACAATATCAACTAATCTAATCATGCATTTCAACATAATTTATGCTAGTTCGTCATTCGAAGGGTTCCAATTACTAAATTCACAGGAATTGCACAAAAAAATGAGGAACTTTAAGTCGAAACTTGTATTTAGACTAACATTACGATAGGTTTAACACACTACCAATGCAATACAATCATAATCTATCGTCCCAAGGGTGTTAGCACTTAAATTTTAGCATGCAAGTACATACACTTAATTATCCAAGGTCAAGACCCGACTCCCGACTCCTTATATTCAATCTATGAACCGAAATTCAAAGTGAGGAGAAAGTCTAATACCATACAGGCAGCGAGAGTGGGGTCATTGTGTGATGACTCGACGCTTTTGATACCACAACTTTTCCCTTACGCACCGAACCCTACACCGGACCTCGTGGGGAGTTTTGGGAATGAGTGGAGTTTTGGAAAGAAATGGAATTTAGGATTTTGGGGAAAAGAAAGGGAAGATTAAATGGGGAGTTATGGAGTGATTATGGAGTGATTTAAGGAGTTTGGGGAGTTTAGAAGCGGTTTGGGAGTAAATGGAGGGAAGTGGGAATGATTTAAAATTGGGGGATTTTAAATAGGAGGGGTCCGGGTCGGGTCAAGCAAGACTAGGGTTTGGACCCACGAGACCCCGTCTACGGTCCGTAGGTCAATCTATGGTCCGTAGATGAGGACCGTAGATTACATTTTTATTTTAAATTCAGCAACCTTACCTGGGATCTACGGATATCATTCACGGTCCGTGGAATGAACCACGGACCATCGATGGGGTCTGTAAACCTCTGCACCAGACCTTTTTCTACAAATTTTGCTTTTCGTCCCTGCACATGTGGCACCCAGTAGGCCTTTCTTTTTATATTTTCTAGACACTTTTTAGACATGGACCCTATGCTAATTCTAGCCAACACTAGTACAAAACTAAAACACCTATCCAAATTAATACAGAAAATCAACTAAATAAAGATTACTAATAGATGGAAAACAAAAACCTATCATTGGCTAGATTATACATCTTGGGTTGCTTCCCAAGCATCGCTTGATTTAACATCACGGCACGACGCAGGCCTCTTGATTACTCAAACTTCATCAAGATGATAGGCCTCAACAACTACTTGCACACTTTCTGCGTTTCCCAGATAGATCTTGATCCTTTGCCCGTTAACTATGAACCTCGTTCCTTCACTGTTCTCAAGCTCAACCGCTCCATGGAGGAGCACTTTTGTGAGAAAAAATGGCCCGGTCCATTTGGATTTGAGTTTTCCCGGAAACAAGCGCAACCTAGAGTTGAATAGAAGCACAAGATCACCCACAACAAATTCGCGCTTGTCAATTCTTTGATCATGAAACCTCTTCATATTCTCTTTGTACAAGGCTGAACTTTCATAAGCTTTTAGGCAAAACTCATCAAGCATATTCAAGTCATTCATTCTTTGATTAGATGCGGCACCCCAATCCAAATTTAGCTTCTTCATGGCCCACAAAGCCTTATGCTCTAGCTCTACCGTATATGGCAAGACTTCCCATATACAAGTTGGTAAGGCGACATACCTATTGGGGTCTTGTATGCAGTGCGATAGGCCCATAGAGCATCATCAAGCTTCCTTGACCAATCCGTTTTATTAGCATTCACAGTTTTCGCCAAAATCTGTTTGATCTCTCTGTTGGACACTTCAACTTGCCCACTAGTCTGCGGATGGTAAGGACTGGCTACATTGTGGCGGACACCATATTTCTCAAGTAGCGCCTTGAACAACTTATTACAAAAGTGGGAACCTCCGTCACTGATAATCTCCCTCGGTGTATCAAACCTGGAGAAGATATTCTTTTTCAAAAATGCGGTGACCGTTTTACCTTCATCGTTAGGGAGCACAACTGCTTCCACCCACTTTGATACATAATCAACCCCAACAAGAATATACTTCATCCCATGTGAGCTCACAAATGGACCCATAAAATCAATGCCCCATACATCAAACAACTCTATTACCAATATAGGATTCATAGAAAGCTCTTGCCTCTTTAAAATCCCTCATTCTCTTTGACAACGATCACAAGACTTGGCGAAATCATGAGCATCTTGGGGGATGGTAGGCAAGTAGTATCCACACTGCAAAATCTTATGTGCAGTCCGAGTACCACTATGATGCCCACCAACAGGCGAAGAATGACATGCTTCAAGTACAATCAACATCTCAACTTTGGGCACACAGCGATGAATAATCCCATCAGCACAACTACGATACAAGTAAGGCTCATCCCAAAAGAATTTCTTTACATAATGCATAAACTTTTTCCTTTGGTGAAAAGACAAATTTTGGGGCACCAAATCTCTTGCCAAATAATTAGCAAAGTCTACGAACCAAGGAATCAGATCGTGAGAAGCAGCCAATACCCGTTCGTCTAGAAAAGCATCATTAATTTCAGCCCTATCACCAAGCTTTAGCATAACCTCTTCCTCTAATCTGGACAAGTTATCAGCAACTTGATTTTCGGTCCCCTTTCTATCTTTTACCACAAAATAAAGCTCTTGCAGCAACAATACCCATCTAATCAACCTCAGTATTGCATCCTTCTTTGCCATCAAATACCTTAATGCAGAATGATCAATATGCACTATGACCTTAGTACCAAGCAAGTAGGATCAAAATTTCTCGAATGCAAAAACTACCGTAAGAAGTTCTTGTTCAGTCACAGTATAATTCTTTTGGGCCACATTTAGAGCTTTGCTATCATAGTAAATAGGGTGAAAAACTTTCTCTCTCCTCTGTCCTAAAACTACACCAAGCGCCACTCCACTTGCATCGTACATTACCTCAAACGGTTGTCCCCAATCCGGTGAAATAGTGATAGGTATAGTACCCAACTTCTCCTTCAACTCTCCAAATGCTCTCAGACAAGCATCATCAAAATCAAACTTATAGTCCTTTTCGAGCAGTTTGCACAATGGATGTGCAATTTTAGAGAAGTCCTTGATGAACCTCCTATAGAAACCTACATGCCCAAGAAAACTTCTAACACCTTTTACAGAGATAGGTGGTGGAAGATTTTCTATTACCTCTACTTTTTCTCTATCTACCTCAATGCCCTTCTCAGAAATCCAATGACTCAGAACTATCCCTTCTTTTACCATAAAGTGGCACTTTTCCCAATTTAGCACCAGATTGCAGTCTTCACCTTTAAAGCACCTCAGCCAGGTGATCCAGACATCGATCAAAAGAGTCACCTACCACAGAGAAATCATCCATTAACACTTCAATAGTGTCCTCCCCTATATCAGAAAATATCGACATCATACAGCATTGGAAGGTAGTTGGAGCATTGCACCACCCAAATGACATCCGTTTGATAGCAAAAGTCTCATAAGGGAAAGTGAAGGTGGTCTTCTCTTGGTCTTCCAGAGCTATAAAAATCTGATTGTAGCCCGAATACCAATCAATAAAGCAATACCAACCCTTGCATGCAAGTTGATCCCACATTTGGTCCATGAATGGCATAGGAAAGTGGTCCTTCTCTGTCCACGCATTCAACTTCTGGTAATCCATGCAAACTCTCCATTCGGTCACGGGCCGCATTGGAACAAGCTCATTTCTCTTATTTGGAACCACGGTAATACCACCATTCTTAGGAACACACTGCACAGGACAAACCCAACTACTATCTGCAATGGGATAAATAACTCCAGCATCCAACCACTTGATGATCTCCTTTTTAACTACCTCTTACATAGGTGGATTTAATCTTCTATGGTGCTCAATACTAGGCTTGTGATCTGGCATGAGTTAAATTTTGTGAGAACAAATACCGGGAGGAATCCCAATATTATCTGCAATAGTCCACCCAATAGCTCGCTTGAACTTCTTTAACACAGTCACCAAGCACTCTACTTGTTGCACATTTAAATCTGCCGCAATGATGACTGGCAAAGTATTATCTCTACCCAAGAATACATACCTCAAATGCAGTGGTAGTGCCTTAAGCTCCAATTTCAGTGCTTCAACAATAGATAGTCTCGCAGGTGGGGAGTCACGATTCTTCATGTCTAACTCATACTTCTTTGGTTTTGAACGATATTCACACCTATCAAGTGCAGCTACCAACTCATCGTGCTCTTCAATATCATCACTATCAAAATTCATCATAACTGCTGCTAGTGCCTCAACACCTAGTCTGTAGCGACCCTTTCAAAATTATACCACTACCTAAAACAAGAAATCTAATTAAGTACTTGAGACATTCAAAACCGATTAATGAGGGCATACAAATTTTAATCTAGTAGAGGGATTAGATTCATAACTAACTCCAATAAAAAAAAATTAAGCAAATAACCGACCAGATCTTCATGAATATATTAACCTCATACTCGAGGGTGAAATAACAAGAAAATTACAAGCTTCCGAGTACCGAAATTAGCTGGCTCATGCTTCACACAACTTTCAATACATATAGCAAACTAGTATATTACAAGGCTTGGGTTTACACACCTCAAAAATATAAAAACGTATAACCATACTTATATTACAACCCATGGTGACATGACCAAATCAGCCCTCAAAATCTCCTGTAAATATACAGCACAAAAATCATCTACAAGTCCCAAGGTTATACAAAATATATATGCCTATATGCAAACGTGATCTTCCTTAAGGCTTTCAAAATCTCCATCATCAATAGCCAGCTTCAAGCATCATCGCGAACAATCCCTACGATAGAAACAACTATTGCTAAGCATATAGCTTAGTGGTGTAAAAACTATAGGTTTGGAGCCCTCAAATTCGACAAGTTATCATTCTCAAGTCAAGGGCAGCACGATCGAAACAAAATCAGTAAATCAACTAAACAATATACAAGGGGTATCAAGTTCAATATATAAAGGTCTAAATGTCAAGAATGCTCATAGCACAACTTTTCAAAAGATTCAATAACAAGGCTCACCCAATATATACATCATGTCGTCACACTAAGCACGAGCAGGTATCAAGAAGGATCAACGCCCTACATCAAGAAGGGTCAAAACCCAATAATCAAGAGAACCAAGAACTATATTAAAAATGGCTTCCTAGTTCGTACTTAAAATGGACCGCTTCCATTCTTAAGACGAACTAAAAATCCAGAGTCAAGATGGCAAATAATCCGAACCAAGAGGCATGCCAAAGGTGACGAAGTCACAGCCACAAGAAGGACAAGGTCCCAACAAGAGTGCTAAGTGATCAAACAATCCATACAGGTGGGCGAGTTACACAAGCGTCTTTAATGTATTAAAGAATACCAACACGACAATGCAAAGTGACAAGGGGTAACCAAGGTACCAAGATAAACTTTAAGATATACCAGCAGGTAGAAAGTGTACAAGTACAAGTTTATACACAACCATCATTTCTTTAGCACACAAACAGTCCAACAAAACTCCATGAGTCAAATCGTAGACCAAACAACGTATCGAAGTGTTCGACTTGTATACAAGGATATACAACCTTAAAAAATGAATTCAATAACTTATTTACTTTCTAGCAGCCCAATAACGATGACGTAAAAATAGGGTTATCATCACAAGTAAGCCTAGCCTGTACAAATATGACTCTGCTCCCAGAACAGTAAATTCTGGACATCCTAGTGCCTCATCTCGCAATTAAGATTTGAAATGGAAACCGGCCAAAATGGACTGTATACTCTTCATGAAATATGTAGGTATCTCTCTTAAGGTTTCAAACAACCAAGAATCACCGCAGAATGTATTTTGGATCAAAAGATATATTCAAAACACTAACAGTTGTCCATACAGGATTTCAAACTTCAGAATCTAGACAGAACTTGTCCTATGATGCGTCCCATATTTCGAATCCCTAACAACCAAATTAGAGTATAACATAAACATAAGAGTTGTACATATACGAATTATCTTTCCAAATATATATAATTCACAGTAAACAAAGTTCTACAGAACGAGATATGCTTAATCTACTAAATGCTACCCAGCTCAAAAACAGGTTTTACCACTTACCAAAGAGAAGAGTGTAACTCGATTTCCAGCCAGAAGGACTAAGATTTTCTCTTGTGATCTTGAAGAACAACATGTTAGATAATGTTCTAATGGACTTATACGTCAGCTGAGACGAATTTCCTAAGAGTAGGTGTCAAAATATAGTAACACAAGAGGTGCTTATCATATACACAGTTGTCCCTAAAAGTTGCCTGCCCAAATAATAGTGTGCTGCCCAATTGCATACATATACACCTATATATATATATATCCTTCACCTCCTTTTTAAAACTATACATATTTCTAATTAAAAAATTACGCAAATACCCCCATACAATACATTAAATTACGATGACAATTATTTTAAGCTAGGTTGCAAATATAACATTATTTCAAGTTCCTTAAAAATGAGAATAAAACATATTGTAGTAATTAAGCAGTGGTTTATCTACATGCGAAAGTTGGTCTAGTATTTAGGGGCGTTACAACTCTCTCCCCCTTAAAGATATTTCGTATCGAAATTTACCTTACACTATCCCCGGAACAAGTGTGGATACTGGGTCCTCATGTCTTTTTCTCTTTCCTAGGTAGCTTCTTTTCCCGAATGATTCCTCCAAAGTACCTTTACTAAGGGAATTATCTTGTTTCTAAGTTTATTTAATTCTCAAGCTTGAATTAGAATAGGTTCTTCATTAAACGTCAAGTCAGGATTAACCTCAATAGATTCAACCGGAAGAACATGAGATGGATCAGAACGATATCTTCTGAGCATAGAAACATGGAAGACATTATGGATTTTATCTAATTCAGGTGGCCAAGCCAATTTATATGCAACTGGTCCAACCCTTTCAAGTATCTCATAAGGTCCAATAAATCGGGGACTAAGTTTTCCTTTTTGGCTAAATCTCATAATCTTTTTCCATGGAGAAACCTTTAAGAATACTTTATCTCCAACTTGATATTCAATGTCACGCCTTTTAAGATCAGCGTACGACTTTTGTCTATCCGAAGAAATCTTTAGATGATCCTTGATAATTTTTACCTTGTCTTCTGTTTGTTGCACAATTTCAAGACCAACAAGTTTTCTTTCACCAACTTCATTCCAACAAAGAGGGGTCCGACACTTTCTTCCGTATAAGGCTTCATAGGGAGGCATTCCAATACTCGATTGGTAACTGTTATTGTAAGAAAATTCTATCAAAGCCAAGTGTTTGTCCTAACTACCCTCAAAATCCATAATGCAAGCTCAAAGCATATCCTCCAAAATTTGTATCACTCTTTCCGACTGGCCGTCCGTTTGAGGATGGAACGAAGTGCTAAACCTCAACTTAGTACCCAAAGCTTCCTGCAAGCTACCCCAAAATCTAGATGTTAACCTTGGGTCCTGATCTGATACAATAGACACAGGGATCCCATGTAGTCTTACAATCTCATTAATGTACAACTCGGCTAAACGCTCAAGTGGGTAATCCATTCTGATTGCTAAGAAGTGAGCACTCTTGGTTAGCCTGTCCACAATCACCCATATTGCATCAAGATTTCTCTGAGTGCGAGGAAGTCCCGAAATAAAAACCATTGTTATTCTCTCCCATTTCCATTCCGGCATCGACAAGGGCTGTAGTAAACCAATTGGGACTTGATGTTCTGCCTTTACTTGTTGACAAACCAAATATTTAGAGATGAACTCCGTAATGTCTCTCTTCATACCATTCCACCAATAACTTTCTTTAATGGTATGGGACATCTTTGTACCTCGAGGATGAATTGCATATGGTGAAGTATGTGCTTCATTCAATATTTCTCTCCTCAATTTGTCATCATTAGGGACACATAACCTATTTTGATAAAATAATACACCATCCTTGGTTAATGTAAAATCAAGATTTTCCTCATTTTGAACTTCTCTGGTCAGTTTTACAAGTTTCTCATCTAACTTTTGTGCTTCTTTCACTTGTTCAAGTAATATTGGCTTTACTTGAAAATTAGCAATAATTGAACCATTTGAATCAGGTGTAAAACAAACATTCATGGCTCTTAACTCAAGGAGCAAGGGTAAAGGACTCAAAGAAATGCTTGTGAAGGATTTTCGACTTAAGGAATCTGCAACGACATAGGCTTTACCTGGATGATAATCAATCATGCAGTCATAATCCTTGATGAGTTCAATCCATCTACGTTGTCGAAGATTTAGCTCCTTTTGAGTACCCAAGTACTTTAAGCTCTTGTGATCAGTGAATATATGACATTTCTCTCCATACAAATAATGCCGCCATATTTTTAAAGTAAACACTGTAGCAGCAAGTTCAAGATCATGAGTAGGATAATTCAATTCATGTGATTTTAATTTTCGAGAGGCATAAGAAATTACCTTCCCTTATTGCATCAAAATGCATTCGAGACCATTGTGAGAAGAATCGTTGTATACTACATACTATTTCCCTTCAATTGTTAGAGTAAGTATATGCGCTTGAGTCAACAAGGATTTGAGAGTTTCAAAGCTCTCTTGACATTTTTCATCCCAAATAAACTTTACTTCCTTTTGCAAGAGTTTAGTCAAAGGATAGGCGATAATGGAAAAGCCTTTCACAAATCTTTTGTAGTATCCTGCTAAGCCCAAGAAACTTCTGACCTCAGTTGGACTTTTGGGAGGTCTCCATTCAACAGCTTCTTGTATTTTACTAGGATCCACCTTCACACCTTCTGTTCATACAACATGTCCCAGAAAAGCTACTTCATCAAACCAAAATTCACATTTGGAAAGTTTAGCACAAAACTCTTTCTCCCTCAAAATTTGCAAAATAATCCAGAGGTGTTTATCATGGTCTTCAGTACTTCTGGAAAATATTAAAATATCATCTATAAAAACACCACAAATTGATCAAGATAAGGTTTGAATACTCGATTCATTAGATCCATATATACCGCAGGAGCATTTATCAATCTGAATGGCATCACCAAAAATTCATAATGACCATACCGAGTTCTAAAAGTAGTTTTAGGAATATCATTCTCTCTAACCCGCAGTTGGTGATATCCAGACCTTAAATCAATTTTTGAGAATACTTTAGCACCCTTAAGTTGGTCAAACAAATCATCGATCCTTGGCAGCTGATATCTATTCTTGATTGTTATTCTGTTCAATTGTCTATAGTCAATACAAAGCCTAAGAGTGCCATCTTTCTTCTTTACGAATAAAATAGGGGCTCCCCAAGGAGAAACACTAGGTCGAATAAAACCTTTATCAAGAAGTTCTTGCAGTTCAGATTTCAATTCTCTTAATTCTGCTGGAGCGATTCTATAAGGAGTGATAAAAATAGGGGTAGATCCAGGGATAAGCTCGATTGGAAATTCAACCTCTCTTTCCGGGGGCAATCTCGGAAGGTTTTCTGGAAATACTTCTGGAAAATCACATACAATAGGTATGTCCTTAATACAAGGACTCTTCAATTGTGTGTCAACTATGTGAACAAGGTATGCCCCACAACCTTGACGCATCAACTTTCTTGCCAAGGCCGCAGAAATAAAACTAGATGTCACTGATCTTTCACCTTGTACAATGATGTGTGAAAATGTAGGATCTTTAAAAGTCACATGCTTAGACCTACAATCTATCACCGCATGATATTTATAAAGACAATCCATCCCGATAATAATATCAAAATCCTTGAAGGGCATTTCAATCAAATCAACAGGGAAGACTAGGTTTTGAATCACAGAGGGACAATCTTGGTAAACTTGATTACACGCAACTTGATAACCCAAAGGACTTTCAACTAGCACATCGTAATTAAGTCTCACAGATTTCACATTTTCAGGAAGAAAAAGTGATGAACAAATATAGGAATGTATAGAACCAGGATCAAATAATGTAAACAGAGATAAGCCAAATAAGTGAATTTTACCGATAACCACGTCTTGTCCATCTTGATCATCCCTTTGCCTCATAGCATAAGCGCGTGCAGTAGTCCTTTGCCCACTAGCTTGATTAGCTCCACTTGTACCTGCTGCCTGGGTGTTTTTAGGTCTTACACCTCTGTTAGTTTGAGGGGGATTAACAGAAGGCTTATGAACTGAGCCTTCAGTTTTAAAGGAAGGAGCATTACTAGGATTAGGACAATCTTTCACTTTATTATCAAAGCTCCCAGAATTGAAACATGCACCAGAATCTCTCCTGCAAGAGCCATAATGATTCTTTCCACATTGTCGACAAGTAGGAACACGAGGCTTGCCTTGGCCATAATTTGGAGTGCTAGCTGTAGAAAATTATGATATGTTTTGCCTTTGTTGAGGTGGCCTGTTATCACTACCAGCCTTAGAATTATCAAACCTTCCCTTTTTGGATGGACCCCCAAAATCTGGTCTAGGCTTTCAGAATCTGTTTTCATTTCTACTAGCTTCTTCTTTATAAAGTCGTTCCAAAGTAAAAGCAGCAGACACTAACTTACAAAATTTCTCATGTTGCAGGATTGCCACATTCTTTCTAATGGAATCATTTAAACCATCTTCAAATTTCCTGCACTTGTCTTTTTCCTCTTTAATAATGCCACCAGCATAGCGAGAGGGCCTTATAAACTTCTGTTCGTATTCAGCAATAGACATGCCTCGTTGCCTTAGATTCAAAAACTCCTTTTTCTTTGCATCACAATAAGAAGGTGGGACATACTTCATACAAAATTCCTTGAGAAAATCATCCCAAGTAAGAACAAAAGGTTTTACCTTAGCATTCGGAACACCTACCCACCAATCATAAGCATCCTTTTGTAACAGTGAAATAACATACTTACATTTGGAAACATCTGAACACTCCAACTGCTCAAATACCCTTTCCATACGATCAAGCCATTGTTCAGCATCTGTGGGATCAACAGTGCCTTTAAACTCCACTCCACCCATTTTCCTCATTTTCTCAAAGTTAATCCTGTGGGGATCATGCATCGATTCAGCCATATGGTGGAAGAATTCAACCATTTGTTCAAAATGAGGGAGGATTCATGGTTTGAGTACCATGACTCATGTGAGGATGTGAACCAGCTCTTACACCCTGATGGTTTCCCACTTCAGAACCACTAGTGTGGGGAACATATTGATTCAAGATATGTTCTCCAACCCCTTCCAATGCATGAGGTTGGGAAACAGAGGCAACCGAACCTTCACGAGCAGCTTCCATAGGTCGGTCAGAAGAAGTGGCCATAACTTAATTCCTTCAAAAGGGAAGATCACATTGCATTAGGGATGGGTACTAGATGCATATGCACTCTACATGCGATGTAATTATCATAAACCATATAAGCAAACAAATAATCAAAATAGAACCTTTTCGAAAGCAAACAACTATATTAGTAATTCACAACAAAAGTTTTAGAACCACAAACCAAGGCTCTGTTACCAACACTTGTAGCGACCCTTTCAAAACGATACCACTACTTAAACAAGAAATGTAATTAAGTACTTGCGACATTCAAAACCGATTAATGAGGGCATACTGATTTTAATCTAGTAGAGGGATTAGATTCATAACGAACTCCAATAAAAAAAATTAAGCAAATAACCAACCAGATCTTCATGCATATATTAACCTCATACTCGAGGGTGAAATAACAAGAATATTACAAGCTTCCGAGTACCGAAATAAGACAGATCATGCTTCAAACAAACTTCAAGACATATAGCAAACTAGTATATTACAAGGCTTGGGTTTACACACCCCAAAAATATAAAAACGTATAACCATACTTATATTACAACCCATGGTGTCATGACCAAATCAACCCTCAAAATCTCCTGTAAATATATAGCACAAAGATCATGTACAAGTCCCAACTTTATACAAAATATATATGCCTATATGCAAATGTGATCTTCCTTAAGGCTTTGAAAATCTCCATCATCAATGGCCAGCTTCAATAGCAAACATCCCCTACGATAGAAACAACTATCGCTAAGCATATAACTTAGTGGTGTAAAAATTATAGGTTTGGAGCCCTCAAATTCGACAAGTTATCATTCTCAAGTCAAGGGCAGCACGATCGAAACAAAATCAGTACATCAAGTAAACAATATACAAGGAGTATCAAGTTCAATATATAAAGGTCTAAATGTCAAGAATGCTCATAGCACAACTTTTCAAGAAATTCAATAACAAGGCTCACCAATATACATCATGTCGTCACACTAAGCACGAGCAGGTATCAAGAAGGATCAATGCCCTACATCAAGAAGGGTCAAAACCCAATAATCAAGAGAACCAAGAACCATATTAAAAATGGCTTCCTAGTTCGTACTTAAAATGGACAGCTTCCATTCTTAAGACGAACTAAAAATCCCGAGTCAAGATGGAAAATGATCCGAACCAAGAGGCATGCCAAGGGTGACGAAGTCACAGCCACAAGAAGGACAAGGTCCCAACAAGAGTGCTAAGTGATCAAACAATCCGTACAAGTGGGCGAGTTACACAAGCGTCTTTAATGTATTAAAGAATACCAACACGACAATGCAAGTGACAAGGGGTAACCAAGGTACCAAGATAAACTTTCAGATATACCAGCAGGTAGAAAGAGTACAAGTACAAGTTTATACACAAACCTCAGTTCTTTAGCACACAAATAGTCCAACAAAACTCCACGAGTCAAACCGTAGACCAAGCAGCGTATCAAAGTTTTCAACTTGTATACAAGGATATACAACCTTAAAAAATGAATTAAATAACTTATTTACTTTCTAGAAGCCCAATAACGATGACGTAAAAATAGGGTTATCATCACAAGTAAGCCTAGCCTGTACAAATATGACTGCTCCCAGAACAGTAAATTCTGGACATCCTAGTGCCTCATCTCGCAATTAAGATTTGAAATGGAAACCGGCCAAAATGGATTGTATACTCTTCATGAAATATGTAGGTATCTCTCTTAAGGTTTCAAACAACCAAGAATCACCGCAGAATGTATTTTGGATCAAAAGATATATTCAAAACACTAACAGTTGTCCATACAGGATTTCAAACTTCAGAATCTAGACAGAACTTGTCCTATGATGCGTCCCATATTTCGAATCCCTAACAACCAAATTAGAGTATAACATAAACATAAGAGTTGTACATATACGAATTATCTTTCCAAATATATATAATTCACAGTAAACAAAGTTCTGCAGAACGAGATATGCTTAATCTACTAAATGCTACCCAGCTCAAAAACAGGTTTTACCACTTACCAAAGAGAAGAGTGTAACTCGATTTCCAGCCAAAAGGACCAAGATTTTATCTTGTGATCTTGAAGAAAAACAGGTTAGATAATGTTCTAAGGGACTTATACTTCAGTTGAGACGAATTTCCTAAGAGGAGGTGTCAAAATATAATAACACAAGAGGTGCTTATCATATACACATTTGTCCCTAAAAGTTGCCTGCCCAAATAATAGTGTGCTGCCCAATTGCATACATATACACCTATATATATATATATATATATATATCCTTCAACTCCTTTTTAAAACTATACATATTTATAATTAAAACATTACGCAAATACCCCCATACAATACATTAAATTACCATGACAATAATTTTAAGCAAGGTTGCAAATATAACATTATTTCAAGTTCCTTAAAAATGAGAATAAAACATATTGTAGTAATTAAGCAGTGGTTTATCGACATGCGACAGTTGGTCTAGTATTTAGGGGTGTTACATAGTCGCTCTTCAATTTGCACTTCTGTTCCACTCTCCACTCTGGAATTTATAGCAGATACCGTTTGGAGCTCACCACTCTGCTTCATGGACCTACAAATATTGAAAGTTGCTTCTTCATTATTCAGTCTGAACTTCATCTTCCCCTTCTCCATATCAACCAAAGCGCGTCCTGTGGCAAGGAATGGTCTCCAAAGGATGATGGGAACCTCAAAATCAACCTCACAGTCAAGAATCACAAAATCCGCCGGACAGATGAACGACTCCACTTTCACTAGCACATCATGGAGTAAACCAATGGGCCTTTTCACGGTTTGATCTACCAAAAGTAACCACATCGTAGTAGGCTTTGGATCCCCTAGACCCAACTTCTTATAAATAGACAATGGCAGGAGGTTGATGCTACCACCAAGATCACACAATGCCTTAGCAAACTGTAACAACCCTATAGTACATGGAATCGTGAAAGCACCAGGATCTTCCTTCTTTTGCACAAGAGACCGTATAGCAATAGCGCTACAATGCTGCAATACATCATCATCTTCAAAATTCACAGACCTTTTCTTTGTTACCATATCTTTCATAAACTTTGCATACCCAGGAAAGACATTTGCTCCAAAGCTTCTATCAACGGCACGTTGATGGAAAGCTGCTTCAACATAGTAATAAACCTGCGATATTTACTAGCTTCAGTCTTCTTCACTAACCTCTGTGGAAATGGTGGTGGAGGTCTAGGTATGGGGACCACTTTCTGAGATATCTCCGTTTCTTTCTCTGTCGCATTCTCAGACTCTTCTCTAACCTCTACCACATCATCTTCTTTTCTAATATCAATATCCACCACAAACGACATAGGTGGTTCAATGGTTTGCTTACCCCCTCGAGTAGTGACTTCCATACAATGACCATCTTTCTTTGGATTCTGGATGGTGTTGCTGGGAAGAGTGTCAGGTTGATATGGGTTCACTGTAGTGGACAACTGAGTCATCTGCTGCTCTAGATTCTTTATTGACACTGCATGGGGATCAACATTTTGACCAATACCAGACAAGTCATTTCTCATCTCCTTCACATTCTCATCAGTTGCATCAAACCTTCTCATCATCTTCTGCATCATATCTTCAATACACGCCATATTGCCTCCATATTCCCTAGTACTAGATTCCTGATTTTGAAGGGGAACATAAGGTCCAACCCAATTATTTTTGTTGCCATAGTTGTTTGGGTTGTAGTTGTTGTCTCGATTGAAGTTCCCATCCCGAACATATTGACCCTCTCGGTTGTATTTTCCATAGTTCCGACCTTGGCGCCAATTGTCTGTGTTGGATCCTTGGTCGTTTGGTCGGAAACTCCCCGTCTAACTCTTCAACTGGTGGTGGATTTCTAGTCAAATAGTTCACATCATTTACCTTTTCCGCACCTCCGCTCACATGCTTTAATACCAACCCAACTATGTCCTCATCTGAGCCATCTCCTCACGAATCTCATCCGCATACTGGTTGTTTGTAGCCTGAATGACAAATGTGTGTCTCCCAGTATCTGACCTCCTAGTGCTCCATGCTTTATTGTTGCGAGATATCTTCTCCAGTTTTTCTGCAATCTGTGCGTATGTGCACTCACCATATGAACCTCCAGCAATAGTATCAAGCACTGCTTTATTGTTGTCATCCTTACCTCGATACAAATATTCCTTCAACGAATCATCATCAATACGGTGATTCAGAACACCTGTTACGAATGCAGTGAATCTATCCCACGAGCTACTCACAGACTCTCCAGGTAATGCCACAAAATAGTTGACCTTATCTTTGTGATTGAGCTTCTTGGACACTGGATAATATCTTGCTAAGAACACATCCTTTAGTTGGTTCCATGTATAGATTGAGTTATAAGGAAATTCAGTGAACCATGCAACAACATTGCTTGTCAATGATAGAGGGAACACTCACAATCCGATGACATACATATTCAAGTCTGGTCGACCTACACAGCTTTTGCAAACCACCCTTAGCTTGGCTATCTGAGCATGTGGGTCCTTCGATGGCAACCCCGAGAACAAGCCCCTCGTTGTAAGCATCTGCATCAAGCTACTGTTCACTACAAATATGTGCCCCAGAGGCAAAGGGGGTAGGACAAGAGGTCCATCTAAGTCATCATTATTGATGTTGCCCCTATAGTTGTCATGCAGTTGTGGGCCTGGTGGACCCTGCACCCTCAATGCATCTCCCAATTGATTTTCAGCTAGAACCTAGTTGTCCCCACCAACTACCCTCGGAGGTTGCAACTCAACGTCATCACCTAGATTACCTCGGATAGGATTAACTTGAACTCCTTGATTGTTCATTTTTCACACAGTTCGGTTCAACTCTGGATCGTAAGTAGTAAGTGGTTCACCCTGGATCCATGTACTTGGCATACACTAGAGTCAGAAATTGAGAGAGACAAAACCAAACAAAAAAAGAAGTAGAATTAAAAAAATATTTGACTAAAGTTCAATAATGTATTTAAAATTAATCTAAACGCCAATTTCCCAAGCAGCGGCGCCAAAATTTGATACGCTCAAATTACACCTCCCTAAAGAAGCATAAGCGATCGTTATCAAGTAAAGAAACCAACTTGTAGGTTGGGGTCGATCCCACGAGAAAAATGGATTAGACTTAACTTTAACCAATAATTATAGTCGTTTAGTCAAATTACTTCGAGAAACAAGTAATTAAAGGGGGGGATTTGTGAAACAAATTGTAAGAATTCAGTAAGTAATCAGTAAACCAAAGTCAA
>JAJOOS010005609.1:0-17370 GCA_029582725.1 Solanum chiquidenum
ATCATAATATCATAAAAAGACAAACCATGCTCCCTCTCAAAGTCTACTTGTGCAATGCATGAATGAAGTCCCATACCCCCATTCACACTAAGCAGAACCCCTTGAGGAACCATGCTACTACTGCTGTGGGAGTTTCTCTAACCGACAACCATCACTTAAGAACTATAGTGATGATACAACGTTTTACCTCGCGCTGCCGAAGCCCATTCTATACCTTGTCGTGATATAGGAAGCTAACTTCACTAAGTGGATCCACTAGTCTATTGTGAAAATGATTCATCTAGATGGTATGACCCTTTTCTACCCATGATGGCTACATGGTTTATGGGGGCTGTGAGTTATCTGAACTCTCCCCCATATCGGTGCTCAATATTACTCCAAAAAATATACTAGCTCTTTATGTTTTAAAAACATACTTCTTTCTGTGATTAGAGATAATTGCTTAAAAAACTTAACTCAAAGGCTATCTTGGAAATCAAGGTTTCCTTTCTTGCTTTATTATGAAAACATTTACTCTTTTCTGAAAACTAGCCCGAAGGCTATTTGGAAATCGAGGATTTCTTTCTTATTTAAATGTGAAAACTTTTAAAAACTTCTTTAGGAATACTTAGTTCACTAATATCTTTTGAGAAATGAACTCAAACTTTTTACTCTTTGCTTAACATGAAAACTTGAGTCTTAAAATGAATTTAAAACATTGTTAAAGACTCTTGAAAACTTTAAGAAACTTTGCTTTGACTTACTCCTTAACTTCTAGACTTGATTCTTAACTTCTTTAACCTTGATCCTAACTTTCTTTGAATTGAATTATGGATTCAAGGTTCATGATCTCGTGTTTATGGATGATTTCATGATGTTTAGATGTACCTTAGAGTGTTGGAATCAACTTAGAAACATAAGTACATTGCTAAGTAACAAGTACGAAGAGGTGGGGAATGAATGGGGAGAACTGGCGTCCCTGGCGCTCTGAGAGGCACGGGGAGCCAGCCCTCAAACTTCAGAGGATCTTCTGGGGCACACTGGCTGGTGCGTTGCCCCAAGGGGTGAACTTCAGAGCCTCTTTTGGGGCACGCTGGCTGGCGCGACGCCCCAACCCCTTCCCCAGGTTTTTGACGATTTTTCTTCTCCGTTTTTCAACTCTAAACCACCCCAAACACTTAGGATCATAGTACCCTTAACATACAACAGATTTATCTCGAAAATTCACTAGGAAACACGAATCAAAATCAACAAGAGACTTCAACAACACAACCATCAAGAACTCAATGAATTTTCAACAATGTTTTTCAAGAACTTACTTTGTTTGCATTCAAATAACCTAAATTCGCTGAATTGAAACAATATTGGCGTGTGGGTGAACTAACCCAACACTATGTGATCTCACATACCTTGTAGGGATCACCCCCGACGAAATCCACAAGCAATTCTTGAACGTTCTTAACGAATCTTGAACTTCCTTCTCTTTTCTCCTCTTTTCTCTTTTCTCCAAGCCCTAGCGTGAACTCAACTTTTTCTAAACTGACTAAAATATGATTTTTACCCCAATTAACTCATAAAAATTAATCAGAATAATAAGGTAAGGAAAAGACTAAAGTACCCTTCAAAAATCAGGTTTTAGACTTTCCTTATTCGAACAGCCCAACTTCCAAAGGGAATAACTTACTCATACGAACTCGGAATTGCGCAAATTTGGCGGCGTTGGAAAGATTATTCCAAGGGATTCCCAACCAAATCTGGAAATACACCTAACTCATCCTGATCTAGGAGTTATGGCAGTTTGAATTTGACCAAAAACTCACTTTTCTTAACTTAAACAATTTTTTTTAGATTTTAATTCTTTCCAAAAATGACTATTTCCAATAATAAGCTTCTCCCTAGTTATTTCAAATTGCGAGATGTTACAATATCTCCCCATTGGAAACATTCGTCCTCGAATGAGATTACTCTTACTAGGCTAAGGGTGTAACATCAATCATTCAGTTCAATCACCCAATCACACCACTATTCTTCCTTCTATGGAATCCATTAATTGAACTCCTAATCATGCCAGTCTATGCACCTCTTGTGTTAACTCTTTCTTACCTTCCTCAAAATGGGCGGTACAACTCATAAATAATCTATTCAAGGCATCAGAAACAACACTAGTCTTACCTGGGTGATAAATAATGCTCATGTTATAATCTTTCAGTAACTCCAACTACTCTCTGTGTCTGAGATTAAGCTCTTTCTGACTAAACACATACTGAAAACTCTGGTGATCGGTGAACACTTCCATATGAACACCATATAGATAATGGCGCCATATTTTCAACGCAAAACTACGGCAACCAACTCTAGATCACAGGCTGGGTGATTCTTCTCATGAACTTTCAACCGCTCTTTCAACTCTTTCAACTTTTTCAACTTTTACAATTCTATTGGTGCCATTCTAAATGGCGGAATAGAGATAGTACGAGTATCTGGAATGATGTCTATGTCGAAGTCTATTTCTTTGTTAGGAGGGACTTCGGGAAGATCATCTGGGAAGACTTCTGGGAACTCTTTTATTAATGAGACTGAAACTGACTGAATAAGAGGTATCTCAACACTTGAGTCATTAACTTGGACTAAGTGATATACACACCCCTTAGAAACTAACCTTCTTACCTTAAGGTACAAAATGAAACGACCCTTAGGCACTGCTGAACTACTATTTAACTCTATGACTGGCTTACTCAGAAACTGAAACTTGACTACTCGAATTCTACATTTAACTGAGGCATAATAGGCGTGAAGCCAGTCCATACCAAGAATGACATCAAAGCCTACCATGTCTAACTCAATTAAATCAGCCATGGTACTCTTGTGATTGACGGAAACAAGGCAATCACGATAGACTCTCTCTCTCTCTGCTAGAATAAACTCACCAACAGGGGTAGAAACACTGAATGGTTTACTAAGTTTCTCAAGAATAATATCAAAATTCATAGCAACACATGGAGTTACAAAATATAAACTCGCTCCTGGATCTAGCATGGCATAAACAGTAAGGTCAAAGACTTGAATCATACCAGTGACATTATATGGCGCATCCTCTTGCTCTTGGCGACTGTTGATAGCATATAAGCGGTTTGTTCCTCCACCCGTACCATTTCCTTGCATGTTCTTTGGGAACTCTTTCATGAAGTGACCCTCTTGCCCACACTTGAAGCAACCTGTCTGGCCCTGACGACACTTTCCTGGGTGGGCTCTACCACACCTAGCACATGTAGGAGCCCGGTTACCTCCTTGTGACATACTATCCTGAGATTGTGCAGGTCCAGCTCTGAAGTTCTGCAAATTCTGTCCAGTATACTCACCTTTATTTCTGGGTGTAGGTGCACTATCAGATGATGGAGCAGGTTCATTTTGTTTCTGTTAGGAAGATGACCGGTTGGCATTACTCTTTTGTTGCCCGGACTCATTCTTTGTCTTAGCCCTCTTGTTCTTGAACTCCTCTCTATCTCTCAGTTTCTCTTCCTCAACCTGCTGGACATAGACCATCAACCTCGAAATGCCCATGTCCCCAATAATAATTTCTGCCCGGCCTTCTTTGCATGATAGACTGCCCAATCCAACAACAAACAAGCTCATTCTATTCCTCATGTCCTTAACCATCTCCGGAGCATAACGGGATAGTTGGGTGAACTTCAACCTATATTTATGAACACTTAGAGAATCCTGCTCAAGTGTAAGGAACTCACGTACCTTGGCCTCTTTTAGTTCTCGGGGAAAGAAACGCCCCAAGAAAGCTTCCTCAAAACAGGCCCAACTCGCAGATGGTGCATCCTCAGCTCTACCCTCCTTCCATTGGTGAAACTAAGTCCTAGCAACACTCTTCAACTGATATGCATCTAACTCAACTCGTTTAGTGTCAGCAACATGCATCACCTCGAATACCTTTTTCAGTTCTTCACTAAAATTCTCTAGATCCTCAGTAGTGCTCGAACCAGTGAAACTTGGGGGTTTCATCCTCAAGAACTCACGAATCCTCGAAGTGTCAGCCCCTTCTTGTCGATCTCCTCTCTGCTGCCCATCTTGGTTGGTCACAACTTGACTGAGCATCCTTATAGCCTCTCTGAACTCATTATTGGTGACTTCTCCTTGAGGTTGCACTTCAGGTGCATTGGGTAACTCTTGCTCCTCAATATTACGCCTAGCAGGACGACCTCTGACTGCTCCTCGTGGAGGCATGGTTGTCTGAAACACGCGCAAGCACGAATTAAAGGAAACTTTTTAGAGATAAACTCTGACGCACGAAATGAGTATTAAAGAAGTGAGGAGTTTCCTAAATGTTGCAGCCTCCTAATTATAGATGTGGCTCACTTCACACCGATAACCAAAAATCTACAGACACGGCTTCATAGATTCCCTAGGACTCTTGAACTATGGGCTCTGATACCAAGTTTGTCACACCCCGAGCCTACACCCTGGGCGAGATTTGCACTTGAAGACCATTGCTGGCCCCAAGCGAACCCTTGGCCTGACTTACTTACTCAGTTGAAAACTATATGCATATTTATAATGATCATACACTATAAATTTACTTTCTAAGAAGAAACTGAACTGCTCAAATTGAACTCATGATGTTTTAAAAATAAACATTTACCTTAGCCAAAATGGCAACTCAACTCTGAACATAACTCAATAACAAAGTAAAGACAAATGATTGTCTATCTATGAAGCCTCTAATAACTGAGATGGATGTCGGGACAGGCCCACGACATCCTAATGGACTATCTAATACTGAAAGTAAACAAAAGAGATCCTCCGGAATGCAAAGAGGCTCACCAACAAACTCTGGATTGCTCACTGGATCAACGATGCGCTGGATGCCGATCCTAGTTACCTGTGTCTGTATCATAATACTATGCAGGCCAACTGGCATCAGTACATTGAATGTACGAGTATGCGAGTTGGAATGCTAAAATAGATATAGGCTTGAAAGGATTCTGAAAGAAACACTTACCTTGGCTCTTCTCAACTCATGAATACTTAACTAAACTCATTTCATTATGAAGCAGTTTAAAACAAGTGAAATATAAAGAAAAAGAAAATTGTTTAAAACATGTTGTCAATTCATAATCATAATATCATAAAAAGATAAACCATGCTCCCTCTCAAAGTCTACTTGTGCAATGCATGAATGAAGTCCCATACCCCCATTCACACTAAGCAGAACCCCTTGAGGAACCATGCTACTACTGTTGTGGGAGTTTCTCTAACCGACAACCATCACTTAAGAACTATATTGATGATACAACGTTTTACCTCGCGCTGCCGAAGCCCATCCTATACCTTGTCGTGATATAGGAAGCTAACTTCACTAAGTGGATCCACTAGTCTATTGTGAAAATGATTCATCTAAATGGTATGACCCTTTTCTACCCATGATGGCTACATGGTTTATGGGGGTTGTGAGTTATCTGAACTCTCCCCCATATCGGTGCTCAATACTACTCCAAAAAATATACTAGCTCTTTATGTTTTAAAAACATACTTCTTTCTGTGATTAGAGATAATTGCTCAAAAAACTTAGCTCAAAGGTTATCTTGGAAATCAAAGTTTCCTCTCTTGCTTTATTATGAAAGCATTTACTCTTTTCTGAAAACTAGCCCGAAGGCTATTTGGAAATCGAGGATTTCTTTCTTATTTAAATGTGAAAACATTTAAAAACTACTTTGGGAATACTTAGTTCCCTAATATCTTTTGAGAAATGAACTCAAACTTTTTACTCTTTGCTTAACTTGAAAAATTGAGTCTTAAAATGAATTTAAAACATTGTTAAAGACTCTTGAAAACTTTAAGAAACTTTGTTTTGACTTACTCCTTAACTTCTAGACTCGACTCTTAACTTCTTTGACCTTGATCCTAACTTTACTTGAATTGAATTATGGATTCAAGGTTCATGATCTCATGTTTATGGATGATTTCATGATGTTTAGATGTACCTTAGAGTGTTGGAATCAACTTAAAAACATAGGTACATTGCGAAGGAACAAGTACGAAGAGGTGGTGAACGAATGGGGATAACTGGCGTCCCTGGCGTTCTGAGAAGCACGGGGCGCCAGCCCTCAACTTCAGGGGATCTGCTGGGGCGCGCTGGCTGGCGCGTTGCCCCAAGGGTTGAACTTTAGAGCCCCTTTTGGGGCACACTGTCTGGCGCGACACCCCAACCCCTCCCCTAGGTTATTGACGATTTTTCTTCTCCGGTTTTCAACTCTAAACCCTCTAAACTTCAATGGTTCTTTCCCCAAACACTTAGGATCATAGTACCCTCAACATACATTAGATTTAACTCGAAAATTCACCAGGAAACACGAATCAAATTCAACAAGAGACTGCAACAACACAACCATCAAGAACTCAACGAATTTTCAACAATGTTCTTCAAGAACTCAACGAATTTTCAACAATGTTCTTCAAGAACTCACTTTCTTTGCATTCAAATAACCTAAATTCGCTTAATTGAAACAAGATTGGCGTGTGGGTGAATTAACCCAATACTATGTGAGCTCACATACCTTGTAGGGATCACCCTCGACGAAATCCACAAGCAATTCTTGAACGTTCTTGACGAATCTTGAACTTCCTTCTCTTTTCTCATCTTTTCTCTTTTTTCCAAGCCCTAGCGTGAACTCAACTTTTTCTAAACTGACTAAAATATGATTTTTACCCCAATTAACTCTTAAAAACGAATCAGAATAATTAGGTAAGGAAAAGACTAAAGTACCCTTCAAAAATCCGGTTTTAGACTTTCCTTATTCGAACAACCCAACTTCCAAAGAGAATAACTCACTCATACGTACTCGGAATCGCGCAAATTTGGTGGCGTTGGAAAGATCATTCCAAGGGCTTCCCAAAAATATCTGGAACTACACCTAACTCATCCTGATATAGGAGTTATGGCCATTTGAAGTTAACCAAAAACTCCCTTTTCTTAACTTAAACAAAAAAAAATTATTTTAATTCTTTCCAAAAATGACTATTTCCAATTATAAGCTTCTTCCTAGTTATTTCAAACTGCGAGATGTTACAATAAGGTATGATCTAATTCCTCGCTCTGACTCATCATTTTGTATTTCAGATCATGCCTCCTCATAAAGCTTATGGAAGGGGTGCGATCCACGCAATGCTAACGCAGCTCCTCCTATCCCAGATCATGAAGTTTCGAGTACTGAATTCCGGAATGCTATTCAGTTGTTGGCTCAGAGTGTGACCAACCAGAACAATCAGCAGGTTCCAGTTCCGGCAAATGATAATATTGGGTTAGCTACAGCTAGAGTTCGTGACTTTGTTAGGATGAATCCGCCTGAGTTCTTAGGATCGTAGACTGGTGAGGATCTCCAAAACTTCGTTGATGAGGTCAAGAAAATCTTTGGAGTAATGTAGGTAACTAGAAATGATCAGGTTGAGTTAGCATCTTACCAGCTTAAGGATATGGGTCATATCTGGTATACACAATGGAAAGAGAACAGGGGTACAAATGCCGCTCCAATCACTTGAGAGTGCTTCAGTGAGACCTTTCTGGACAGGTTCTTCCCAAGAGAGTTGAGGGAGGCAAAAGCTCAGGAATTTATGAATTTGAGGCAGGGCTCTATGACAGTCCAAGAGTATGGACTCAAGTTCACCCAACTATCCAGGTATGCTCCTCACAAGGTTGTTGCCTCCGGGGCTCAAATGAATAAGTTCATGTATGGGGTATCCGATTTAGTGAAGACAGAGTGTAGGAATTCCATGTTACTTGAAGATATGAACATCTCTAGGCTCATGACTCATGTTCAGCAGGTTGAGGGTGATAAACTTAGGGAACATGCCAAGGAGAATAAGAAATCTAGGACAGGCAACTATGACTATTCTCAACAGAAATCGAGTAGTGGAAATCGCTTGTAGTATCAGGAGAAATCTTCAACTCCAGCACCTTCATCAGCTAGTGTTCCATCCTCCATGTTCCGTTATGATCAGAAAGGTAGGGCGCCAGGTTCTAAGACTCAAGGTAGTATTTTAGGCACCAGAACCTACCCAACTTGTTCGAAGTGTGGTAAGAACCATCCGGGCGAGTGTTTTGCAGGAAAGGAAGGATGCTTTAGGTATGGTCAGTCTGGTCATAGGTTGAAGGATTGAACTTCTAAGCAGGGTCAAGGAGGTAACAATGGTAGAGCTCAGTCCACAACTTCAGCAACACCAGCAGGGTAACTCATCTGGTACAGGTGGCGGTCAGCACCAAAATAGGTTGTATGCTCTCCAGGCTCGCCAGGATCAGGAAGATTCTCCTAATGTAGTCACTGGTACATTATGAGTCTTTGACCTTGGTGTTTATGCATTGTTAGATCTAGGGGCTACTTCGTCTTTTATAACTGCTTATATAGCAGTCAAATTCAGTGCTAGTCCAGAAATTCTCTCAAAACCCTTTTCAGTCTCTACTCCAGTCGGTGACCCAATTATAGCTAGATGGGTATACAGAAATTGCCCTGTCACAGTCTCCCAGAAAGTCACCTTAGCAGATCTTATAGAGCTAGAAATGGTAGACTTTGATGTCATTCTAGGCATAGATTGGTTACATTCATGTTATGCCTCATTCGATTGTAGAACTAGGATTGTTTGTTTTCAGTTTCCAGATGAACCAATCTTAGAATGGAAGGGTAGTAGTCTAGCGCCTATGGGTCGATTCATTTCTTACCTTAAGGCCACAAAAATGATTTCTAAGGGTTATCTCTATCATCTAGTTGGGGTTAAGGATTCAAGCTTCGAAACCCCAACTCTTGAGTCAGTTCCCGTAATCAATGAGTTCTCAGAAGTGTTCCAGAAGATCTTCCCGGAGTTCCTCCTGAAAGGGAAATTGACTTTGGAATTGGTCTCCTTCCAGATACCCAGCCTATCTCTATTTCTCCTTACAAAATGGCTCCAGCTGAGCTTAAGGAATTGAAAGAGCAGTTGAAAGACCTTCTTGATAAGGGATTCATCAGACCTAATATTTCGCCAAGGGATGCGCCAGTATTGTTCGTGAAGAAGAAAGATGGTTCTCTCAGAATGTGCATTGACTATAGGCAGTTGAACAAGGTCACAATCCAAAATAAGTATCCTATCCCCATGATTGATGACTTGTTTGACCAACTTTAGGGTGCTAGTCATTTCTCAAAGATAGACCTCAGATCGAGTTATCATCAGCTCAAAGTCAGAGATAGTGACATTCTGAAGACAACCTTCAGAACTCAGTATGGTCATTATGAATTTGTAGTTATGTCATTTGGACTAACCAATGCTCCTGCAGCTATCATGGATTTGATGAAGAGAGTGTTCAAGCAATATTTGGACTTGTTCGTTATCGCCTTTATTAATGATATACTCATTTATCCTAGGAATGAGAAAAAACATGTGAGTCATTTGAGGGTTGTTCTGCAAACTCTCAAAGATCGCCAGTTATTCGCTAAGTTTAGCAAATGTGAGTTTTGGTTGCAATCCATTGCTTTCCTTGGTCACATTGTGTCTAGCGAAGGGATCCGAGTAGTTTCTCAAAAGATAGCAGCAGTGAAACAATGGCCCAGACCTACCTCTCCTACAAATATCAGAAGTTTCTTGGGTCTAGCGGGTTACTACATAAGGTTCGTGGAAGGTTTTTCATCCATTGCCTCTCCATTGACTAAGTTGACTCAAAAGAAAGTCAAGTTTCAGTGGTCAGATGATTGTGAGAAAAGCTTTGCAGAATTGAAAACTAGGTTGACTACAACTCCTGTTTTGACTCTACCAGATGGGTCTAACGATTATGTTATATATTGTGATGCTTCCAGAGTCGGCCTAGTTGTGTGTTGATGCAGCGAGGTAAGGTTATAGTTTATGCTTCTAGACAACTTAAGATGCATGAGAAGAACTATCTAACTCATGACCTCGAGCTTGCAGCAGTGGTGTTTGCACTTAAGATTTGGAGACATTATTTGTATGGTGTTCACGTAGATGTGTTCACATACCACAAGAGCCTTCAATATGTATTTACCCAGAAAGAGTTGAATCTTCGCCAGAGGAGATGGCTTGAATTCCTCAAGGATTATGATATGAGTGTGCATTACCATCCTGGTAAGGCTAATGTAGTAGCACATGCTCTTAGTAGACTATCTATGGGTAGTGTAACACATGCTGATGAAGAAAGAAAGGAGCTAGCAAAGGATGTTCACAGGCTTGCTTGCTTGGGAGTTCGTCTTATGAGTATATCAGACGGTGGTTTAACAGTTCAAAATGGGTCAAAATCTTCGTTGATAGTGGAGGTTAAGGAAAAGCAAAACAGTGATCCGATATTGCTTCAACTTACAGTCCATCAGCATAGAGTTGAGGTTTTCTCCCAAGGGGGAGATGGTGTGTTTTGCTATTAGGGTCGATTATATGTTCTTGAGGTGGGCGAGTTGAAATTACAGATTCTGGCAGAAGCCCATAACTCCAGATATTCTATTCATCAAGGCACCACTAAGATGTACCGTGATCTGCGGGAAGTCTTTTGGTGGAATGGCATGAAAAGAGATATAGCAGATTTTGTGGCTAAATGCCCCAATTGCCAGCAAGTCAAGGTAGAACATTAGAAACCAGAAGGTATGACTCAAGAGATTGACATTTTTACTTGGAAGTGGGAAGTGATCAACATGGACTTCATCACAGGTTTACCTCGTACTCGCAAACATCATGACTCCATTTGGGTGATAGTTGATAGAGTTACTAAGTCTTCACGCTTTTTGGCGGTCAAGACTACAGATTCGGCGGAGGACTACGCCAAGCTTTACATTAATGAGATTGTTAGGTTGCATGGGGTCCCTTTGTCTATCATCTCAGATAGAGGTCATCAGTTTACCTCTCATTTCTGGAAGTCATTTCAGAAAGGTCTTGGTACTCAGGTTAACCTTAGCACAACATTTCATCCGCAGACGGATGGTCAGGCAGAGCGTACCATTCAGACCTTAGAGGACATGTTGAGAGCTTGTGTGATCTATTTCAAGGGTAGTTGGGATGATCACTTTCCTCTTATAGAGTTCGCCTACAATAATAGTTACCATTCCAACATTCAGATGGCCCTTTATGAGGTGTTGTATGGGCGTAGATGTAGAACTCCAGTTGGTTGGTTTGAAGTAGGTGAAGCAGCCTTGATAGGACTAGATTCAGTTCATGATGCTATGGAGAAAGTGCAACTCATCAGAGATAGACAGCCCAGAGTCGCCAGAAGTCCTATGCAGATGTAAGGAGAAGGGAACTAGAGTTCCAAGTTGATGATTGGGTTTTCCTAAAAGTGTTCAAACGTTTAAATGTTTTCCAACTTACTTACTTGACTTTTAAAATTCTATTAGCACTCACTTTCTTTTAAATTTAATTAACCTAAGTTTGGCCGGTTAACTATTTTTAACAGATTTTAAAGGATGTCTTACCTCTTTCCTTTAGAATAAATCAGAACCATTACCTAGAATCGTATAAGGTTAAGTAGACTTTAATATAGAGTTAATTTAGCATAACTTTAACAAAATAGGTGTCCTAATTCACCTTTAACATAATTGGGTTGTTACTCTTAAAAATAACATTAAGATTTACCAATATGTTATACACCATTTAGACCTCGAGTTAAAATGGGGTATAACACCAACTAAATAATTTCATGTTTCTTTTGAGTATAATAATAATTTGGATAACAATGAATTTGAATTGAATTCATTGTTGGTTTGCACGGAAATTGTTTTAAATGTGAATTGTTTTAATTTTTTAATTATTAATTATCTGTAATTATATTAAATAATAATAAATAACAATTTAAAAAAAGAGGTGATAGCGCCTACGTGTCAGCGCCACAATTAATCTCTATTTTTTAACTTTTAAAATATCAATTAATTAATTATTAATTATTATTTATTATTTATCTGTAATTTTATTAAATAATAAATTACAATTTAAAAAATAAGATAGAAATTTCAAAAATTAACGTGACAGTTTTTTTAAAACTAAAACATATAAACCTAACAAAATCCACGTTCATCTAACTTCTTCTTTTTCTTGCCGACTTATGTATATTAGTTTTCTCTAAAATAGAAAATTTCATTACATATATAGTTCACAAAATAGATATAGAATGCCTCACAAGTTCTACCATGAACGTACTAGTCATGCTTGAAATATTACCAAACGCGCCATTGGTGTTGAAGTCAACAAGCAGGTTTGTAACAAGATCTTAAAAAAAGAAGATCCATGTGAGGATTGATCACATCCAGCAGTCTCGATGCACCGAAGAAGTCAAAGAAAGGATTAAGAAGAATGATGTGGTTAATGATTTCATTTGTAGTTTATACAACTTCTTGCATAAATGAGATTAAAGACATTGAATTTCATGTTTATTGGGCTTTCTCTTATACTTTCTTCCTGTTCCAGTGATATTTGACCATTTTCAGAATAAAAAAATGGAATCTCAATGACATGTTTTGTTATTTCTTCAAATAAATGAATTGCTCCCTTCGATCCAAATTATTAAGCCTAAAGAAGACTATTCTTTCAATTCACCTTCCCCGAGTAAATCGTTAGACTTTGCTTTGGCCCTTGTCCTTCCTTGGACATTGTATACCTCAACTCAGGATAAAAACCTAAGTTGAGGGTGGCTACTTCATAGTAGTTCACCTTTGTTTTGGTACTGGTCCTTCCTGGGACATTGTGCACCTCAACTCATGCTAGAAACCTAAGTTGAGGGTTTCTGAAAACAAGAAAAGAAAGGGGTATGAAAAGAATTGTGTGTAGAGGAAAGAAGTAAAACGTCAGAGATGGCGTGACTGAATATAAAGATAAAAGAATGAAAAGCTCAAATGAAAAAAAATGAAGAAAATCAAGTCAAAGTCACACCCAAGCTTCAATAAATAATATGAAGAAAAGCAAAAAGTAAGACGATGTCAGGATTGGTTGTAAAAGAGGAAAATAACGAATGTAATGTCAAGGAGGGAAGATATGTCACTTAAATTCTAAATGTACCATACCTGACCCTAAGCATATGTTACAAGCTAAGAAAGTCATATAGTGATCCTAATCTAACGATTTGAAAATCAAAGTATAGAAAATAAGGGCAGGCCTATGGTATTGTTCATGTACAGTGTTGAATTTGATTTTGAGCGTGAATATATACTGAGTCCCTAAAATTGAACTATAATTCAAATTCTGTATAAACAAAGGAATTTCTTTGCAGCGAGGGCACATGTCACATTATTGAAGAGTTAGTATCTTGGTGATTATTATTTGTGTATGTGAATGTCTCTATTGGTACATCTATGTCATATATTGATCTGCATGTGTTGGTATGTTGTTGAACATAATAATTGCACTGTGCTGAACATTTATAACTGAAGGTTGATTTTTAACATAATAATTGCACTGTGCTAAACATAGCTCGAGTTTTTGAGCTACTTCTGCATAGTGTCATTTAGAATAAATAGTGTCGTTTTGAGTTTGTTGTGTCAGTTGAGGACAAGTAATGATTTTAATTTGAGGGTGTTGATGTACCGTGGATTTACGCTACTTTTAATGCTTTAAACTTGGGATTTTTCATGCATCATAAGCATTTGTTAGTAGATGTAATGGTGAATTTGCTTGGATTTAGAAGGAAATAGTTTTTGGAGCAGTTGGTACTAAAATGTGCAGCAACAGTGATTTTTGGTGTTTGATGACTCGACCTACGAGCCGTAGGATAGTCTACGAGCCATAGGAATGAGCCATGGTTTTGAAGAGTTAATTTCTGGAGCTAAGTGTAAAACGATGGAAGCTACTAACGAGTCGTAGTACCTTCTACGAGTCGATCACATGAGTCGTAGAAAGGTTTAGAGAAGTTGAGCTCCAATACTTGGTTAACGTTGACGAGATGACAGGACAGTTCATACTAAGTTCTACATGTCGTAGAACATAAACCGTAGAAAATTCCAGAAGAAAGTTGAAGCTGCTATTTTTAACGGACTGTTCCTACAAACCGTAGAACATCCTACGGGTCGTAGGATTGAACTGTAGCTACTATTGCCCAAAACCGAATTTCCCTAGGTTCCTTTTCCTACTATGTTTAGGATTTGATGTCTATAAATATTAGTTGTAATATTTCATTTTCGGGTTGTTAGGCGATTTGAGACCTTTTGTTTTAGCTTTGAGAATTATCTTGGAAATATTTTTAGCATTTAATTATTAAAGTGTTGGTTTATAAAATTTGCTTTTGTTCATCAATTCAAAATTTCGCACTTCATCAACCCTAATTGTAAGTTTATGATTTATTCTATTAACTATATTATGAATTTTGATCACCCAAGCATGAGTAGCTAAATCCACAACTAGGATTGTGGGAACCATGAGTAATTAACAAAGTAGACCTAATAATTAAGTAATTCCTGAAAAGTGTTTATGCATGTATTGTTCATCTCTTTGTTTTGAATGTTTTTTAACGGTGCGCAACATTAGCACTCGCCTTATTCCTACTTGACCGACCAAGGAAGTAATTAATGGGAAAAGAGATTAAACAATGGAGATTTAGCGTTGATATATAATCCGCTATCTAATAGCCTAACCCAAATATGTGAGGGCTAATCTGGGGTCAAGGGTAAGGTTAGTAAAGAATACACCCATAGACCGACCAAGTTGTGTGGTGGAATTCCCTACTTGGAAGACCAATTACTTAGGAGATACCTAACTTACCGACTTTGCATGTCAAAAACTAGGAAAGAGTTACTAATATAAATGTTTACTGCGTTAAGAACTTGTGGGGAATACATATATCCTAGTTTCATCTCATATTGATTTTACAAACTGTGAATCCTGTTACTTGGTTACTTGTTACGAAACATTAATCAATCATTTTTTGTGTTACAAAACTCCCTTTTTAATGGAAATAATCTAAGCTAAAAATACAATTAACAGTAAATTGGCCTAAGTCTAGATCATATTCCTCGTGGGATCGATCCTAACCTTTGTTAGATTCTTTATTTGACAACGACCACTTATACTTATTTAGGGAGGTGTAATTTGGGCGTATCAGTGGTGCATGATGATATGTGGCATGAATGACATAATTGTGTGTTTGTCATCATAAAAAATGGAGAAATTGTTGAAAAATAGGACAATATGTATGTAGTTTTGATGATTGACAAAGTAAACTTGATTTACTACTTTTTGTCTTATGCATACTTACCAAGTGAATCGAAAATCATGTCCCCAAGACATGAAACGGATAGCTTGTACAAATATAAAAGATTACAGCAAAAGAAAATAAATAAATTGCATAAATAAAAGAGTAAAAAAGAGAGAAATAAATAGCTCAAATAAAGGACCAAAAGAGGAAAGAAATAAAGAAATAAAGAGCACAAGTCCAAAGAGGAGTCAAAGTTTCCTTACAAGATGAATCTTCTTTTAAGGAAGGAAATCTGAAATTTCTTTATAGGAAGTCAAGTCATTTTTTAAGTAAAAATCCTAGTCAGTGATATGCTAGATAGGGCATAGAAAATCTTCAATATATATATGACATGAAGACCATTGAGAGACGCACCTATTACATATCCAAAAAATTCATTATCTTGAGAGCGATAGTCATTAGAGAAAAACTATAGGACTTCGTCACAGCAACACTAAAACCTGCTTCACGAGTTGTTTTCAAGTATATACTATAGAATATTAAAGTTTTATGTTAAAGACTAGATTTATTGGTTTTTGTTGAGTTAACTAGTTGAAGTAAATTGATATGTCATTTTGTGTGATGTTTGGGCAGTTAATTAAAGGCTAGGGTTATTAGTTTTTATTGAGTTGTTCTAGGGTTATTATTGAGTTGTAATAATTTTTAGATTGAAGTGAGTAGTTGTGTGGGTGAGGTTTGTAACAGGAAACGAGTTTTACTTCTTGGAGAGTAGTTAGAATAGTTAAGACTAATTGTTTAGTTGAAGTACTAGAGTTAGTCCCTTAGCTTAGATAGTTGAGTTGTAATCTAAAACGTTGCTCTTGAGAAGTTAGTGGAGATTTGTGGTTAAAATTCTACGCAATGTAGGTTGTAATTTTTACTCTCTTGAGCAAATAGTTTTTAATGATAAATTTGTGTCTTGTTAATTTTATTTCTCTACTGCTTAATGCGTCTATAGGAACAGGTAAAGTAATTCTTTCAATGTCTCTAAATGATGAGGCAACACAACATGTGTGGAATCATTTTGAAGAGCCATCAGACACAAGAACCACGACTACAAGTTAAGTTGTGGAATAAAGTCTTTAGCGGCATTTATATAAAGTACTGGTTATAAATATTCATCTTTATTATTGACACTAAATATAATATAACGAAAATTAGTTGATAGACTCTATACCCTTTATTTGTGGTAGTGAAGGTTCAACAAAAGATTAAACAAGTTAATCTCAAAGCTACTCACTGCCTAAGAGAGGCAAATAAAGTAGTGGGTCATTTGGCAAAGCTAGAAATGAATAATCAGAATAGCTCTTTTTTTATTTTCTACAACATCTTTTGAAGCACACATAATAGAAAAATAAGGGATGCCACCATACCACAACAATTGAAAGAAAGAGATGAAGGAAAATTATGTTTGGTTACATTTTTTAATCTTCTGATGTACCTTAGTTCCTTTATAAATTAGTGTAAGAGCAGAGTCTCCCTTATTTATGTTGGATAAGACAAAATGTAAATAGGAAGAGTCGTCGTCCTATGCTAGTTGTTAGGTTTGCATATATCCTACACCCGATAAGATGAGCCTATACTCTCTAGCGATGGGGAGGCAAAGTCATAGTCCTCTTATGTGTATTTTTTATTTTGAATGATAATACTTGAGGTAGGAGTCAATGACAAAGCCCTGTAATGACATGCTAGTACGAAGTGTAGGATTGACTTTAATTAAAAAAGAAACTTTTAAGTTTTCCTATGTCAAAACTGTTGATTCCCTTTTACCAATGAAATTTTATGATATAACATTCTAAAGGTTTATAGTTTGAAATGTACGTGTACTCTTCCATTTTCTGGAAACATTACTAATTTATAATAATAGATAGATGGTAATCTTTGGGTGAAATATTTAGAAGATATTTGAATTAAAAGAAGAGCAACTTTCACATATAACAAACACAAAATTCATATCTGTATGCTATAGCAAAGTTTGCATAATTGCGCTCCATAGCAAACATAAATATGTATATTTCACTATACATATACAAAAGAAAGCAGTTGTATAATCTGCTTTGGTATACATATACAAAAAGATCAATTGTATAAAGTGAGAGAGGCGAGTGAGCGAGCGAGATCTGGGAGAGTGGCGAGCGAGATCTGGGAGAGGGGAGAGAGGGGAACAAAAATATATGTATATATACAATTTTCTCTCGCTTTATACA
>JAJOOS010005610.1:0-30155 GCA_029582725.1 Solanum chiquidenum
CGGATTCTCATAATTTCCATAAATACATGTTAATTTCAATTTCTTTTAAAAAGGCTACAAAATGATTGCCTTAATAATTTCTTTTCTTCCCTCTACTTTCCAATATAAATTATAAAGAACACAAATTTGAAATTTACAATTAAGTAATAAAATTTAAAATTTAAATGGCAAGATAAACACTAATAATATTAAATTTAAAATAAATTTATCTCACACTCAATTTAAAATCAAGATTCATAAAATAACTTAACAAGTAAAATTATTAATCAAAAGTGTCATATATACTGGCCATTTATATAATACTACTACTACTACTACTACTAATAATAATAATAATAAATTATATTTCTCAACTTTTTGATTTAGAGTTAATATATTTTTTGTTAAAAGAAAGGGGCTCACATCTATTTCAATTGTTACATATATAACTTTGATATAGCTTAAATCTTTTTGATTTAAATTATTTTTTGATAAAATAAAAATTATACAATGTATGTTTGACCCTTCTCGCAATATTTTGAGGTATGTTTGAAGAGCCAAGAGCATTTTTGGCTGACGGAAGTAAAAAACTTATTAAATTTTTTAACAAAATAAAAATATAAAAGGTATATTTGACCCTTCTCGCAATATTTCGAGGTATATTTGATCCTCTTCATACATGAATTTTTGTCTCTTTTTTTTATCTTCTTTAATTCAATGACTAATTTTGATTTACTATGTTGATGATCAAATTTAATTTTTCACTCATCTTCTTGCAAAGTCTATTATAGATGCATCAAAAAAATTTACAACTACAAAATAAAATTCAATAAAACCACAAAAAAAAATTAATCTTAGTTTGCTTTTTTTTAAAAAAAATTATTTTTATTTCGTTCACTATTTCTTTTTATTTCTCATGTTTTCCACACTAAAGAATGAAAGCGAAAAATTAAATAGGAACTACAAACTCAAATAATAAACAAATATATTCATGAGGGAGATAATTAAGACCCAAATTAACCGTTGAATTAAAAAAACTCAAAAATAAAATCACGTGAAAAAACTATTTGATTTACCTCTATATGAATATTGTTTGATTAAATAACTAAAATAAATAAATTAAAAATCCAAATTTTAACTTTCGTTAGTCAAAAGAGGATATATGAGTTATTTAATTTGCACATATAACAGTAAAAGTACATGTAATTTTTCTTTTTATGGAATATGTATTATCTCTATATCACAGAATTAAGGAGTATATCAAAAAAAATTCTCTTAATAATAATCCAGCATAATCTGCACAATATTATTATTATGAAGATCAAACAAACAATGTGGTATAGTAATTAAGTGTAAAAAATATTCTGAATCTTATTTGATTATTCTATATTAATGTTAGTATTATATTAAAAAGAGAGTAGTAGTCAACTTTGATATTAAGACAATTATATTATAAGAAATAACTTTCTTAATTCAAGACATCACTACAAAAAATGTATTATTATTAATAGTTATTTAAAATATCTAAGCCCCAAAATTATATTATTATTTTTCTAAAAGAAAAACACACACGATGTATGAACGGTTAATTAATTAATGAAGAACCGTATTAATCATTATCATTCAATTGTAAATTTCAGAATTCATATTTAATTTACTAAAGTATATTGTATATTGCTGAGAATCCATGAGAGTGATGTGTTAATGTTAATTATAGTCTTGTACCAGCACTATATTACGTCAATTTGATAACTTATAGATCATTACTCATATTTGTTATTAATATGACGTCTAAGTATATAATTTTATTAATTATTATGTTTAAATAAATTTAAGCTATTTATTTGAATATTTTAAAATATAATCTAAAACTATATTAATAATGACAATCAAAACTCAAAACACTTTAGAGATGGTAGATATCAAAATATTATAAAAATCATATAGTTCATCAGTGTCGATCCTATTTAACAACAATCATATTGAATATGTCATAGTTTTGTACCCTTATATTATGTTGACTTGATAATATGTGAACTATTACTTATTTATTATTATTAATATGAGTTCTAACTAAGTAAGTTTATGAATTTGCGTTTATATAAATTTAAAATATATATTTAAATAATTTTGTAAGTATAATTTAAAAATATTTCAATAAAGTCAGGAAAAACTCAAAGCACTTTATATATGATAAACATCAAAACATTATAGAAATCATAAAATTTGTATTACTTATAAGTATCGACCCTAATTAATTTTGTAAGAATAACTTCACAAAAATATTTTTTTATAGTTCTAGTTTATTATTTAATAATTATATTTTAATATAATTAGTTATAGATAAACTTAGTTGGAGGTGTAAGTGTATATTTCTTATAGTACATAAAGTGTAAATGTTTAAGTTTGAAATATAGAAAGTGTATTTGAAATTGAGTCATATTACACAAAATAATTAATGTATTAATTATATATACATAGAGAATTTGACATTAAATCAAATAAATTATAATTTTTTTTGTGCTTTTAAAAAAATGTTTTACATTGATGAAGTTCCAATAGATACATAAAGTAAATATTTTTTTAGTTTCATTTCATAGGATGAATTTAACCAATTTAAGTTCTTAAATATAATTATTTATTTTCACCATATTCCTTTTCTTTTTTTTATAAGAAGAGCCAAAAAAAAAAAAAAAAGTCAAGAAGGAGAAGTAAAATGACAAAAAAAAAAAAGAATTGAAGAAGGAATAAGGCATGGGACCCAGAAAATTCATCTTATCAAAAATAATAAATGCTCATACTATTTAAAAAATATCAAAAAGTTAATTTTATTTTGGAGGGAAAAGGCTATAACAATCTTTTTCACTATTCTGGTAAAATTCTGACCACATTTTTCTGGCCTTTTAGCACTTCCCTATGAAAAAAATAATCAAACATTCATTTTGAACTTTGAACAATTCAATAATTATGAAAAAAACCTAAAAAATTTACTTAATACGAAATGGAAGAAGGACTAAAGAGATGAGATCTAAATTTAAACAAACCATGTGTGTGTTTGGTATGAACAAAATTATTTTCTGAAAATATTTTTTAACTAATAAGTGGGTTTGTTATTTTTTTTTGTCTGTGGTTGACATATTTTCTAAATATTAAGAGCCTGTTTGGTATTGGTGTTAAAAATTGCTTATTTTTGAAAATCACTTTTTTAAAATGACTTTTTGAAAATCACTTTTTTAAAAAAGTGCATTTGAAAATAATAATTTATGTTTGGCTAATTCATTTGAAAAGTGCTTTTGATAAACAAATTGAATTTGACTAATCTTTTTTTAAAAATGCTTTTGAGAGTCAAATTACGAAAAAGAGTAAGTATTAATGTGCTTTTAATATTAATATTATTTTATAGAGAGAAACTATTTTAAATATCTATTACAAAAAAATTAGTTACAATTTTATTTTAATGATATTAAAATGTACATATTCATAAATTTAAAAATCATTCCACAAATTAAATCACTATATACGAAAATTCACCACAAAAATAAATAAAGTCTTTCATATTTTTAATCCTACAAAATATTGTTGTTACCTTTATTTCTAGTTCTGTAAAATAAAACATATAATAATATATAAAATATAAATTAAAATATATAAACATAAAATAAAAAATTTATTATATAAAAAAATAAAATAAAATACTTGAATGAAACTTAACCAAACTTATAAGATATGCTAATTAATTAATAAGGGATAGATTGATAAATATGTATATATGAAGGGGATATTTTAGTCTTTAAAAAAATATTTTTTTGCTTCTGCTTTTTTTGAGAAGCTGAAATTTTTAACTTCTTTCCAACGACAACAGAAAATCTGCTTCTGCTTCCATTTAAAAGCAGTTTTAAGGACTTGCCAAACACTTAATTTTTCAAAATAACTGTTTTTTCCTTTAATTTTTTTTTTTTAGCCTCCCAACAGCAATGCCAAACATGCTCTAAGTAATCAAACGAAAACATTGAAAAATATGTATTTCCTCCGTACTGAACACACCCTATATTGAAAGTGTTTCCCGTATCAAGATATATTAAGATCTTAAATATAGAGCCAACCAAGATATATATCTACATAAACTACGTTAAAAGGTCTTCTTCTATAAATCATTTTTCTAGTTCTTATTATGTATGTTTCTTTCAAATCAAGTGAATCACAGAAATACATGTAAAAAATGAAAATGAAAACTAGAAAAACATTATATTATACCTTTTTGTTTACTTCCAAGCTAATAATTCCTCTCAAATGGTAGTTTGCCTTGTTGCAGATTTACAAGAAGCAAATGTTGAAGAACCTAATTCACTTATTTAAAAAGCTTTATTGTTAGATATCTGCAAATGTGAAAATAGATTAGTTTAAGTTTAGTATTGTTTTGAATTATTAAAGCAAAGTCTTTCTTTATAATTTCCGACAGTCCATAAAAATATTTGTCAGAAAAAAGTTATTCAATTAGTCCTAATCAAGTAAGTTGATAAGGAAAAAAAATGGCATTTTAATGTTACATTATTATTATTATTATTATAAAATAATAATAAAAAAGGTATGATGTTGATGCACCAACAATTGCAATTATGTATTTTTTTGTTGTCTTGATTTTTGGAATCAAGTGAAGTGGTTGATGGTTGATTTTTGGAACCAATTCTCAACCAGTATTTGCTTGACTTTTCTTTTTGTTTATAAATTATTTTTATACATAAATAAATTTTAAAATTATTTGTTTAATTAAATATTGTGTAGTTTTGATTTGAAAATTTTGATGCACCTATTCATTTACCACTTCTCCAAGTTTGAACACACTTTTTTTTCTTAACTAATATTGTCGTTACGCCGTTGTTTTTGCCCCTCACAATAAATGATATTTTTTTATTGTAGCTTAAGTTTATATTTTTATATCATAATATTTTATATAAGTTATGTTTTTAGTTTGTAAACAACTTGGCATAAATTTGTGAAGTTGGTCAAAGTGCAAAGTGAAATTACTATTCTATCTCTATTCTAAATAAAATATCCAATTCATTAAATATTAAATAATATCATATATATTATACAAAATACTAATAGCTGAAAGGTGTTAAATCAAAAAGTTGAATAAACTTTTAAATACAATTAAATGAGAAAGACATTAAAAATATGATAATGAAAAGATCATGGTTGATTTTTGGAACTAATTCTCAGCCAGTATTTGCTTGACTTTTCTTTTTATTTTTTAAAAATATTTTTTACATAAATAAATTTTAATATTATTGTTTAACGAAATATTGTGTAGTTTGATTTGAAAATTTTGATGCACCTATTCATTTTAAAGAAAAGAAAAATGGTCTGATAGAGCCTTGTACTTGTATGCGTTTGTATCCTGAACCTTTCTACTTACCTCTTTGTCAACTGAACCCTTTAACTCAATAAAATTCAACATCTTAAACCCTTCTGACCATTGATCAAACTTATGTGACAACTTAATTGTTGAGTTGACATAAGTATGTGATTTCACGCAAAAAAGGAGCGTGAAAATAAAAATTTAGACTAAAAATAATTAAAAGAAAAGGGAAATTACAATAAAAAGAACAAAATAAAAATAAAAATAAAAATAAAAATAAAAAATAAAAATTATAAACTTCACTCTTTCTTCTTTCCCCCACCCCGCCCCATCTCTTTCACCTTCCCTAATCTTCCCCCACCCAATCCCCCATTACTTTCGTTCTCCCTTTCTCTACTCCTTTCTAGTTCCTTTTCTCTTTTTCCTTTTTCATTTATCTTTCCCAAATTAGAAACGATATCGTGCAAAAAATGAGAACAAAATGAGCAAAGGAAAATCAAGAAAATTGGTGCAATACCCAAATCCACGGAAGAAATATATCTAATGAGTATCTTGAACTCTTTTTATTGTTAAAATTGTTAGCAATTTTAGTGCTCCATCTTTAAATCTGTTATTGTTCTTGATTTGTCTTTCTTTTCCATTTTCTAGGGTAAACTGACAAAGATCCGATAGTTTTGAAAGGATAAAAGTAATTGTTGAATGTAAATTAGATGAAGTATGTTGGATAAATATAAATATTATAATATGTTGAAATACTTCAATGGTGATTCATTGGCATCCATGGAGAAAAGAATTTTACATGTGTTGGTCAAGTGATATGAAGATGAAGTAAAAAGAGAAGAAACAAATAATTTATTTTAAAAAATTAAATAATAAGTGACGTGTCATATAAAATCTGATGTGGGTGATGACATGTCATTTTTATTGTGCGTTTGAAGTTCACACAAGACCAAATGGGCTTAAAATGCTGAGTTTTATTGAGTTAAAGGGTTTAGTTGGTAAATGGTTAAGTAAAAGGGTTCTAAATACAAACGCATACAAGTACAAGGGTCCATCAGACCATTTCGCCTAAAAAAAAATACCACTTCTAACTAATTTTGTGGCCGCGTCATTGTTTTTTCCCCTCACAATAAATGATAATTGTTTATTGTGGCTTAAGTTTATATTTTTATATCATAATATTTCATTTAAGTTATGTTTTTAGTTTGTAAACAACTAGGTATAAATTTGTTAAGTTGGTCAAAGTGCAAAGTTGGATTATCATATTATCTCTATTCTAAATAAAATATCTAATTCATTAAATATTAAATATATATATTATATTAAATACTTAATAGAGAGAAGGTGTTAAATCAAAAAGTTGAATAAACTTTTAAATACAATTAAATGAAAAAGACATATTTAAATAAAAAGGTTGAATAAACTTTTAGATATAATTAAATGAGAAAGACATTATGTAACACCTCGGACTTCGAAAGAGCTAAATAGAGGTTTGTACAAGTTACCCATCAATTTTTACTTTTGGGTCAACTTTAAATGACCATATCTTTAAGCATATAAAGAATTAGGTGGCCCATGAGCTATCACATTGAAGGTTTTTGAGTCCTCTTTCCAACGCTACCAAGTTTGCTTAATTTCGAGCTTGGAGGAAAAATTTTATGCTCGTTTGAGTGAAGTCTCTATTTAAGGCTTTTCATTATGTTGTAGAAGGGTATTTTTGTCTTTTCCTTTTCCCACTAGGCCTAGCACGTTTTCTCTCACCCAAGTAAGGGTCTAATGATATGCTAAACCACTCTTGGTCGTTTCTAAACACTTAGAAAAATAAGAGAGGAGTTCAAGAGGAGAAAGAGCTAGGTTTTGAGCGTTCGTCAAGATCCCATTGAATTTTGCCAAGAACATTGTTCTTTCCAGGTACGTAAGACTTCTCACACTGTTGGAATTGTTCTTCTTCATCCTATACATCTAGTTATCCATTCATTGTATCTAAAGGTTTCTTGAGTAGTTCTTGATAGTTGTTCAATTCCTTAACAATGGAGGTTGCAAATTCTTGTGTGTTGTGAATCTTTAGTAAAAGTTGTGTTTCCCAAAGGGATTGTGTTAAATTCCTCATATATTTGTGTTGGGTTTAAGAATCAAGAAGAGTTTGGGAGAATTTCCCCCATTCTAAATGAGTTAGGACCCTAAATTGAGTATAAAAATTCGAAGGGTATTGGGGTGGGGTGGCGCGCCACCAAGGTGCCAGGAATTTTGGTCTGTAATTTGGGGCCTGGAGCCCCACGCTAGTAGTGCGCCCCAAACTTTGGTCAGTAGTTTGGGCCTGGCGCCCCACACCAGCAGTGCGCTAGGGTCGCCTGGTTCATTTTCTTTCCGTGCTTCATTCCGGACGTGTTCCTTTGAATCGTGACTACGTTCTCTTTTTGTATTAGCCCCTAAAGGTTCCATTCATCCTTGAGAGATCATACATGTCCTAATCACATGTCTTAATTTACATTCCAAACTAAGTGAGTTTAAGAGGAAAGTTCAAGAGGTTTTCTTGAGTCATTTTGAGGATTCCTTAATCAACAATGGTTTTGAACTAAGTCTTGAGAAAGTAAACATGAGAAATGACAAGAGTTGTATTCATGATTGAAAAAGAGTATAAGGGAACTAAGTATTCCCAAATGTAACACCTTTACATTTAAAGAGAGAAACGTTGATTTATAAATGAGTTTATGAGTTCAGAGATATTTCAGAGTATTGCCTCTTTTAAGAGGATATTTTGAGTAATTACCTCAAATTGAGAAAGAGTTATGTTTTATACATTTGAGCATGAGTTTATATATTATAGGGAATAATATTGAGCACTGATATGGGGATCAGTTCAGACAACTCACATTCCTTATAAACTGTAATGTCCGGCAATTTGAAATAACTATGAAGAAGCTTGAAATCGAAGTAGCCATTTTTTTTGGAAAGAATTTCAGAACCTGGAAATTTGGTTAAGTATGGAAAAAAAATGAGTTTTTGGTCAACTTTGAGCAGTCATAACTCCTAGATCAGGATGATTTAGGTGTAGTTACAGTTATGTTTGCGAAGCTCGTGGAATGATCTTTCCAACTCCGTTGAGCTTGCTCGATTCCGAGTTCGTATGAGTGAGTTATGCCCTTTGGAAGTTGGGCAGTTGGCAGGGAAGTCCGTCCGGAAATTTGTAAGGGTATTTTGGTCTTTTCCCTAACCAATTCTTTTGGTTATATTAATGTGTTAGGCTGATTTTAGATCAGTTTTTCCCTTTTTAAAAAGAGTGAGAGTAAGGGTTTGAGAGTGAAGAGGAGAAGAAGAGGAGAAAGAGAAGATCAAGCAAGATTTCGGCAAGGATCGTCGTGGATATCGTCGAGGGTGATCCCTACTAGGTATGTGAGTTCATAGTGTTGAGTTGGTTCTTTCCCCCACACGCCAAACTCATTTTATTTCCGAGAAAAGATTGGTTGTGTTGTTGAAGTTGTTGGTTGTGTTGTTGATTGTGTTGTTGAAGTTCCTTGTTGATTTGGGACATGTTTCCGGTGATGATTTTGATGTTGAATCTATTGTGTATTGAGGGTACAAATGATTCTGAATGTTTAGGGCAAGAACCTTTGATGTCAGGAGGGCTTAGAGTTGGAAAAACGAAGGAGAAAAGTCGGTTTTTCGGGGGAAAAAGGTGGGGCGTCGCGCCTGCCAGCGTGCCCCAAAGGAGTTTCTGAGCTTTCTCCCTTGGGGCGGCGCGCCTAGCAGAGCGCCCCAGCATCCCCTCTGAGCTTTGAGGGCTGGCGCCCCGCGCCTCTCAGAGCGCCAAGGACGCCAACCTTTCCCATTCATTCCCCACTTTTTCATACATGTTCCTTGGTATTGTACCTATGTTTCCTAGTTGTTTCCAATACTTCAAGGTACGTCTAAATGTCAAGAACTCATCCATAAAAGTGTGACCATATACCTTGAATCCATAATCCAATTCAAGGCGAGTTAGGATCAAGTCCAAGTGAGGTTAAGGGTCAAGTCTAGAAGTTAAGAAGTAAGTCAAAGCAAGTCTTTAAAGTTTGTTTCAAGAGTCTTCATTGAACGTTTTAACTTCATTGTTAGGCTCAAGTTTCAAGTTAAGTCAAAAGTTTAAAGTTGAGTTCGTTTCTCAAAAGCTATTAGGGCACTAAGTATTCCCAAAGAAGTTTATAAATGTTTTCACATGTGAGTAAGAAAGGAACAATGATTTCCAAAAGAGCTTTTGGGTTAGTTTTCAAGAAGAAGGAACATCGATTCCAAGTGAGCCTACGGGCTAGATTTTTGAGTAATTATCTCAAACTAAAGAAAGATATGTTTTAAACACTTATGAGCTAAAGTATTTTTGGGAGTAGTATTGAGCACCGAATTGGGGACACGAGTTCATATTAACTCAACTCTCCATAAGAACCATGCTCCAACATGGGATTTGACGGATCATTCTTTTTAGATGACCATGTAAGATTAAGCTAGTGGATCCACTTAGTAAAGTTAGCTTCCTATATCACGGCAAGGTATAGGATGGTCCTCGAGCAACGTGAGGTAAAACATTGTATCATCACTAGGGCTCATAGTGGTGGTTGTCGGTTACAGAACCTCCCACAAAAGTTATATTACTTCTATATAAGTAAAGTTGAGTTTGTTATTATTTTATCATTAACGAACTAATTTGTTTATACTGTTTTACAAGATTTATATATTGCATGTGTCTTATTGCTTTATATATGGAGTTCAGTTATTCATGGGTCGAACAGAGCCAAGGTAAGTGTTCTCTTGTACTCCTATCAAGCTTAAGTTTTGGTTTAGCTTTCCAGCTCGCATACTCGTACATTCAATGTACTGATGCCGGTTGGCCTGCATCTTATTATGGTGCAGACACAGGTACCCATGATCAGCATCCAGCACACCGTTGATCTAGCTGAGCACTCCAGAGTCAGTGGTGAGCCTCCTTGCTTTTCGGAGGACTCGGTTATTTTGTTCTCTTAGTTTTGTTTTATCAGGACGTTGCGGGGTCTGTCCCAACATCCATCTCAGTATATAGAGGCTTCATAGACAGTCAGTCAGTTAGTATTGAGTCTCTCATATATATATATATGTAAATATTCTATTTTGAGACTCGAGTTGCCTTTTTGGCCAGATATTATCAGTTGGGTTGTTTTATAACCTTGCATTGCATTGAGTTATGCTGTTGAGTTAGGTTTCCGCTGAATTAAGAAAGCCAGGACAAAGGTTCGCTTGGGGGCCATCAATGGTCTTCGAGTGCCGGCCACGTCCAGGGTGTAGGCTCGGGGCGTGACATAAACCATGTAGCCAACATGGGTAAAGGGTTGTACGTACTTTTTAGACGATTCCTTATTGCTTTTAAGTATAGCTTAGTAGATCCACTTAGTTGAGGTGTCCTATACCCCGACAAAGAATATGACAGTGTGGGCGAGACGTTGTATCATCACATAGCTTATAGTGATGGTTTTTATACATCATTGAGTTTATATTTTCCATTTTATAACGCTTTAAACATTGCATATCTTGTTATTGCTTTTATATTGGAGTTGAGTTGAGGTGAGTATGTATTCCAGTCTTATTAGTTTAGTTATCTATGTTTTTCAGTTTCCCCTTACATGCTCGTACATTCAATGTACTGATGTCATTCGACCTGCATCTTATTAATGATGAAGATACAGGTGTCCAGAGTCATCAACATGCGATTCATTGATACCATTTGCACTCCAACTAGCTTTGGTTAACCTTCTTTCTTTCTAGAGGGCTTCACACTTATTTCCTTCTTTTGATTAAGTTGTCGAGGGTTCTGTCCCAATATCTATCTTAGTATTTAGAGGCTTCATAGATAGTTAGAGTTGAGGAGTCTCTCATTATTTTCCTTATTGATGTTTTTAGATCTTGAGACAATTACTTATATATTATTAAGTATTTCCAGATGTTCATTTGAATTAAGTTCTATTTGAGACTTTTAAGTTAATTATGCACTTGGAGTTCCCATTTTGCATGAGTAAGTCTTTTGCTAAGTAGCCAGCCAGGCCAAGGGTTCGCTTGAGGTCCAGCGATGGTTCTCGAGTGCCGACCACGTCCAGGGTGTAGGCTCGAGGCGTGACAACTTGGTATCAGAGCACAGAGTTCAAGATTTCAAGGGTGTCTATGAAGCCATGTCTGTAGAGTCATTTTTATTTGTGTGAAGCGCGTCACATCTATGATTAAGAGACTACAACATTTAGGAAACAATTCACTTTCTTCTTACTCTTGTTCGTGCAATAGAGTTCAACTTTATAAAAGTTTCCTCTAACTCGTGCTTATGCGTGTCTTTTCAGATCATGCCTCCACGAAGAGTTGTTCGAGGACGTCCTGCCTAAATGAAGGTGAATCTTCAAGATCAAGAAATTCCCAATACACCAGAAGTGGAACTACCTCAAGGGGATGTCACCAATGCTAGATTCAGGAATGATATCCAGATGTTGACTCAAGTGGTGGCAAATCAGGCTGGTCAACAAAGAGCAGGTCGTCAGGATGTGGCTGATACATTCATAATCTGTGAGTTCTTAAGAATGAATCCCAGAGTTCACAGGGTCAAATATCACTAAGCATACAAAGAACTTGGTGGAAGAACTTCAGAAAGTGTTTGAGGTTATGCGTGTTGCCGATGCAGAGCGTGTGGAGTTAGCTTCATACCAACTCAAAGGTATTGCTAAAATATGGCTTGATTAATGGAAGAAGAGCAGGGCAGAGGGGGCACCACTTTTGAGTTGGGCGGTGTTTGAAGGTGCTTTTTTGAGGTGTTTCTTTCCCCACGAGCTAAAGGAAGCAAATGTTAGAGAATTTCTAAATCTGAAACAGGAGTACGTCCATGAGTGTCCAAGAGTACAACCTCAAGTTTACTCAGTTATCCCCTATGTTCTGGAGAAGATGGCTGATATGAGGAGCATGATGATTTTTTTGGTTTCTGGGTTATCCCGATTCTCAAGTAAAAAAGGTAAGGGAAACATAAGTTTTTTCCATTTCAAATAAGTCCCGAAACATGAAATAGAGATTTTTCCTTTTTTCTTGTGTTATAGTCCATGGATAAAAACTGTTTTTCATAAATTGATATCTTTATATTAAAATTGACATTTATATTTGAATTACAAAGATATTTCCAACTAAATATTCATTTCTTTCATTTGATTTATACCAAAAAAGAAAAACAATTTTCTATCAAGTTGGGGAAAATTCAAATTTGAATGGGATAAAAGTTGTTTTTTAGAAAATCAGATTGACCAAACCGCCTTATGGCAGTTTGAATGCTTAGATCTCAAAAAAATACCCGACCTAAAAAAGAATCACTTGAAACGGACATCCGAGGCAAAAATTATGAATATTTGAAGTTTCACCAATTTACAACTACTTATTCTAGTTCCACTCCTTAACTTTGAAGACATGTAATTGGATCCCTAAAAATCAGACCAAAAATATTTCGAAAGTTGGTTTTACGAGTCAAGTCTACTGGTTGTAAAAAGTGTTCGTAGTTGTCAGACCAAAAAAAACTTGACTAGGCTAGTCTTTTGGTAAAATAGTTATAATGCTAACTCTAAATGATACAAACTTAGTGGAGTTAGAAAGAAAACTCATAGACCTACAATATGATATGTCATGTGCCACCTAATTCATTACGTACTAAAAGATATGGTAGTCTATATTGTTTGCCTTCAGGAGAGACACTCATTGATTACAAGCAGTTTTATGGCCAATTTTTTACTTGGGCATTCGCGACGACCTAAAAAATTATGTGTGTTAGTTCAGAAGGGTAAAAGTAGGTATTTTCAAGTTCAAACGAGGCACAAACCATAAAATAAGGATTTTTCTATTTTTTCGTGTGTTATAATCTATGAATTTTACGAAAATTTTCGTAGGCGTCCGTGATGATCTATTAAATGGTGTGCGTTGGTTCAGAGAGACAAACATAGATTTTTTCAAGTTCAAATGAGGCCCGAACTTGAAAATAGAGATTTTTCCATTTTTCATGTATTATAGTCCATGAATTTTTTGTGGTATGTGCACTCGACAATTTTTTGGCTGAAATTTTTCGTGGGCGTCCGAAATGACCTATTAAATGGGGCGCGTTGGTTTAGAGGGGCAAACATAAGTTTTTTTTAAGTTCAAACGAGGCCCGAACCAGGTAATAGGGATTTCTTTTTCATTTTTCATGTGTTATAGTCCAGAGATTTTGTGTTATATGTGAGCCCGACATTTTTTTGGCCAAATTTTTTTGTGGACATCCGTGACAACCTATTAAATGACGTGTGTTAGTTCGAAAGGGAAAACATTAGTTCTTTCCATTTCAAATGAGTCCTGAAACAAGAAATAAGGATTATTTAGTTTTTCGTGTGTTATAGTCCATGGATTTTGTGTGATATGTGCACATAGTGGTTTTTTGGGCGAAATTTCTATGGGCGTACGTGACGATCTATTTAATCTGTTACTTTTTGTAAAAAGTGTTGCGTAACAAGGTGGTAGTGGATCTAAATCTCACATTTTACAAGTCCAGTCTACTTGTTGTAAATATTTTTCATAGTTGTGAGACAAAATAAACCCGACTAGGCTAGTCTTTGTAAAACGGTCATAACACTTTACTATAAATTTTAAATTATACAATTTGGTGGCGTTAGAAAGAAAACTCACGTACCTACAATTTAGTATGTCATGGACCACCTTATACATTCCGTATTAAAATATATGGTGGTATATATTGTTTGCCTTCGACAAGACATTCATTGATTACATGCAGATTTTTGGCCAAGATTTTTTGTGGGCGTTCGTGACAACCTAATAAATTAAGCGTTAGTTTGAAGGGGTAAATGTAGGTATTTTTAAGTTCAAACGAGGCACGGATCATGATATATGGATTTTTTCATTTTTCGTTATAATTCATGGATTTTAAGTAATATGTGCGCCTGGCGATATTTTGGCTGAAATTTTCCATGAGCCTCCGTTATGACCTATTAAATGGCACGCTTTAGTTCGGATGGGAAAATGTAGGTTTTTTTCAAGTTTAAATGAGGCCCGTAATGGGAAATTATGATTTTTCATTTTTCTTGTGTTATAGTCCATGGATTTTGTGTGATATGTTTGCCCGATGATTTTTTGGCCAAAATTTTCATGGGGATCCGTGAAAACCATTGGTTCAAAGGGTCAAACATAGGTATTTTCCAGTTCAAATGAGGCATGAACAGGGGAATAGAGTGTTTTCCATTTTTCATGTGTTATAGTCCTTGGATTTTGAATGATATGTATGCCCAACGGTCTTTTGGCCAAAAAATTTCATAGGTGTCCGTGATGACCTACTAAATGGTGCGTGTTTGTTCGGAGGGGAAAAATTAGGGTTTTCAAGTTCAAACGAGGCTCGAACCTGGAAATAAGGATTTGTCCATTTTTCTTGCTTTATAGTCCATGGATTTTGTGTGATATGTGCGCCCGACGATTTTTTGGAAAAACAATTCTGTGGACATTCATGACAACCTATTAAATGGCACACATTGGTTCAATGGGGGTAAATTTAGGTTTATTTAAGTTCAAACGAGGTTCAAAATGGGAAATAGTGTTTTTTTTTAAAAATTTCGTGTGTTATAGTCCATGAATTTTAAGAGATATGTGCTTCTAGTGATTTTTTGGCTGAAATTTTCCATGAGCATCTGTGACGACCTACTTAATGGCGCGCATTGGTTTGAGGGGAAAACACATGTCTTTTCCATTTCAAATAAGTCCCGAAACAAGAAATAGAGATTTTTCCATTTTTCTTGTGTTATAGTCCATGGATAAAAAATGTTTTTTTCATAAAAAAATATTATTTTTATATTAAAATTGACATTTATATTTGAATTACAAAGATATTTTCAACTTAAAATCCATTTCTTCCATTAGATTCATACCAAAAAAGAAAAACAATTTTCTATCAAATTGGGGAAAATTCAAATTTGAATGGGATAAGAGTTGTTTTTTCAAAAAAGTTGACATAGTGATACTGATACATAACAATTGGAACGTCAATCACCTAAAATGATACTATTGTTGAAAAAGCTTTGCCTTTAAGGGGTCGTTTGGTAGGGAGTATTAGGAGAAATAGTCCAAGTATTATGTATTGTATTATTTAGTACTATGTTTGGTAGGAATTTTGGGTCTATGTATAATCAATCCATGGATTAGTTATACACCCTACATGGTATTAGAGGGTGTATAACTAATACCTTTCATTTGGTGGTATTAGTTCTAATACCATGGGACTAATCTAGGTAAAGACAAAAATATCCCCTCAAATCCTTTTAATCATTTTGTTTATTTTCTTGATTTTATGTTTTATATTTATACTAATAAATTTATTTAAATAAATTAGCTTACAAATTTTATTATTTAGATATAATTTTTTGTTTCTAAAATATGAGTTATTTAATCTATTTATTATTAATATAAAATATTATAATCCGACTAATATGCTAATGTTGATGTATGAATTTAAGAACAATTCATAAGTCAAATATTGCCTCTTAACGGAAGTCCATTAAACAGTACACAAGTAGTCTAAAACAAGAGCATATATATAAAAACATCTCGAGTATAAAAATAGTTTAATTTATTTTGCTATATTTATTTTTTATTTTATTTATTTTATTTTATGATAATGAGTTTTTTTAAATTTATTGATACAAAACAATGTTCAATAAATTTTCTCTATAAATTATTGTAGTTGTGTGATCTTTTGAGATATTAACTCCAATTTATTAAGATGACAATTATTTACTCTCAAATAATTTAAGTGAGAAAATAGTGAACATGACAATACAAATTTTATTCTCCTAGCTAGTTAAATTGCTATAAAAAATAATATTGTCCGTCAATTATTTACTTGACCCAATTACATGAAATAGAAAATCCCATAATAACTCAAGGGTATAATTGGAAAGAATTTGTTTTGTAGAGTTTTAAACCACACACAAAATTAGGTAAGAAACAATGAACCAAACACTTGATAAAAATAATCCATGCATTACTAATCCATGCATTACCAATCTCTGCATTACTAATTCCTGCATTACTAATCCCTGCATTATTGATCTTTGTACCAAACGACCCCTAAGAGTTATGTTAATTGCTAACTCATGATCACAAGTAGGGGTGTCAAATGGGCGGGTTGGATTGAAATTGGAGATATTAAAATGAGTTGAGATCGAAATTGGGTTGGGTCTTAACCCGCCCAAGTTTACTTTGGGCTCAAATGGGTTGGGCTCAAATGGGTTGGGTTCAAATGGGTTAAAAAATAGGTTGGGTCTTGACCCGCCCAATTTGACCCGATTAATCTCAATAATTTTAACATAATAATATTTAACTTTTATAATCACAATTCGAATTTCCGCTCAAGATTTTTTTTTTAAAAAAAGTAACAAATTGATAGATAAATCCTAAAAGACGTTAAATAGATAATAATTCATACCTTTAATATAGAAACATATCTTAGTAAATATTTTTAAAACGGGTTGAAATTGGAGATTGAATTGGGCTCAATTGAGGATTCTCTTAAAATGGGTTAGACTTGAATGAGTTGAGATTGAACCCAATTCAAATTATCTTAAACCCAACCCTTAAAATTCTGAACGGATTGGGTGGATTACCTATGTTTGGGTTCATTTTTGACACCCCCTAATCACAAGTGATAATAAAGATATTTACAAAGTTGAAACAGAATATGAAATATGGATATTTAATTTGATCCAATATTATTGCGGGATGTTTCAGATTAGAGTATCAAACTTATTCAATTAGTTCTAATCAAATAATTAGGTGACAAGAAAAAAAATGGTCATGCTGATGTTGCTTTATTTTTAGTATTGATATAAATTAATTGAAAACAGTATGATTGAAAATGGTTGGTTGATTTGCAATTATAGTTTTCTTCTTCAAACTAATACAACTTTTATTTGAAAACAACTGGGCATAGTAAATGATAACTTTTTATCGTGACATAGGTTTATATTTTCGTATCATAATATCTCTGATTTTAGTTTGTAAATAACTGGGCATAAATTTGTTAAGTTGGTGAATAGCTGAGGATACCATGCTATCTTAGAATTTTGTTGTCTTAGTAAATTCATTTTTATTACATAAGTACTCCTGAACTATGACCAAAATCACGACTCCAGAACTTGACAATAAACAAAAAAAACGTGCAAATGCATGCGTTGCGTTGTTTCCTTCTTCATTGTTGTTCTATCCTTATGTCCTTGAGGCATTCTGCAAATTATAATAGTATATGATTTGAATTAAATGAAGTATATATGGATGTAGGGATAAAGATGTATGAAATTAATTACCTCTGTTTCATCCTCTTCTTAGCTTATTCATACACAGCTGATATATGGACTTGAAGTCTGTCCTCTCCTGCGAAATCTACTATCTGTTTCTTAATCTCAATGGCTGAATCTCCAAGCTCACACTTAATATTAATTAAATGAATGGACTTTAAAGTCTCTATATCCATAAATGCACACGGGATCTCCGTAAGCTTGTAACAATGTTCTAGTATTAATTCCTCAAGCTTCGGAAAGGTTTCCGTATCAACTTGCCATTCCGAATGGTTGACCACTCGCAAAGACAAAGTCTTAAGACTTTGATAGATGTCCTCACTTGCGTCCCACTTGTCCTCCACGAAATCACAGCTGACAAACTCCAGAATTTTAAGCTGAGGCAATGCAGCGATTGCTGACAACAAATCAGGTCTCAGGGAAAAACCAGACAATCGTAACTCTTTCAAGCTGTTAGGGAATAATATTCATTGGGTTGTCGGATTTTGTCAGGATAGCCGGCGTTCTCATACTTTGCAATGAGTGATTCAAGTTTATTAAGGACATCAAACTTGGGAAACCAATCGCGGTGTGTAGGAGGATCTATCGGTTCCTTGATGGTGCAATCAAGGTGCTGAAGATTCGGGAACTTCTCCAGAACATCACTGGTGGCTTCAGTATATGGGATAACAACTTTGGATAAAGTTTTCAAGTGTTCTAACTTTGAATTTTAACCTTCCAATATTCTACTTGGTTGATGCATAATATTGTCCCAGTCCTCATCCTTTTCCTCTTTCACTTCCTCTTCCACTTCAAAGAAAGAACTCTTGTCAATTTTCACAAGTTTCAGCTTTGACAGTTCCAATATTCTGGGAAGTAATACCATAGTGGAATATCCCGTATTCATCAACAGAGTTTCCAGATTCTGGAGGTTCAACTACGACACTGGGATAGCTTTTATATCAGCCTGAATTCTTAAGAACCTCAAATGAAATAGGGAGCCTATTTCTTTCATTAAAGAATCTCCCTGAATAATCCTATCTAGTTGCAACACTCTAACAAGTCCAAATGGTCTTGTGTGACAGTTATAGCTGGAGTTAAGAAGCGAACCGCTAACTTTCAAAGATATGAGATGCTTACTACCAGCTGAACACTTTTTAGAATTGAACAAAGCACATCTTTTTTGGAGTTGGCCGTTATCAAAATGAATGGTTAGACGACGGTGTAGGAAATCCGAATCATCAAATCGAGCACCTGAATTGATTAACTTGGAAAACTTTTCATTTTTGGCTTTTTCTGAACAAAAATCGTGCACAACATCATGCACATAGCAAACCTTGATCCTAACAGAAAAAGACTTGCTCTTCTTGATATGATCTACCATTATCAGGCTACTGGAAATTAAAGCATCCAAGTAACTTTGAGTTGCTTCCTCTAAACTACTCTTCGAACCGATATCATGATCCACCAACCCTTCAGCCATCCACAACTGCTTTAACTTAGAGACCGGAGTTCTTTTGTTCTTTTGAGATCTTGCGAAGTAAAGCAACAATGGCTTCAAGTGGTATGGTAAATGGTCATAACTTAATTGCATAACCTTCATCATCTGCAAATTGATGTTGGCAGAAATAAAGGAATCCAGATTATGTTGAATCTTAAGCCACAAATCCTTTTCCTTTCCTTTCCTTACTCTAACAATTACTCCAGCAATCAAAACAATAGTCAAAGGAAGCCCTCGACATTTCTCAACTATTTGGTGTCCAATATCCGACAGTTCAGCAGGGCAGCCTCCTTTTCCAAATACCCTTTTTTCGAATAGATCCCAACTTTTTTCAGTTGTTAAAACTTGGAGGTTGTGAGGATTAGTACGACATTTAATTTGCCAACCTACCTTACTAATTCGACTAGTTAAGATGATTCTATTTCCTCTCTCAATCTTTGGAAAAAATGCTATTAACATTCCTCGTAGATTTTCAGCAAGGTCTTCCTCACTTTCTACTAATCTTCGTTGTTTTTTAGCAAGGTCATCCTCACTTTCTTTTTTTTCCGAGGCAGTAACTTGCTGAAGAATCTCCCGCAACACCTTTGACTTGTTATACTTTTGGGAAACAGTGCACCAAGCACGAATCTTGAAATGACTAGTAACTAATGTATTGTTATACACTTTGTTGGCCAGAGTAGTTTTACCGACTCCTGGCATTCCGACAATCGAAATGACATCAAGCTCGGATTCATGTTCATCAAGGAGCTGGTCAATGATTCGAGTTTCTTCTTCCTCATGACCTACTGTTACCTCAACAAAAAATGATGAGGTTAACTCAATTGGCTCGTCCGAAGACTTTGCATCAAGGGGGTCATCCCCATTCTTAGCCTCCAGCTGTAAACTGGTGACTTCTGCCACGATAAACTTGATCTTATCAATGACATCCGGAAGTGAGAAGATGAGATGCGAGAGAGCTTTATCTCTGACAAGAATGCAATTAATGACATGTTCTGCCTCATATGTCACATCGAAAGCACGAACCCAACAATCTTTAACTATTCCACTAGTGTCATCCAATGTTTGCCTGACTTTCTTGAAAGATGATCTTAGGAATTCGAGGCTTTCTTTCACCATCCCAATTTCTTTCTTAATCAGAGCAACTGAATAGACATTGGAAATGAGCAAATCATTTAAATGTCTGAGTAGAAGATTCATGAAAAGGAAACCATCATCCATAGGAAAACGAAGTTGAGAGGACTCTGGAGCTTTCAAAAAAATCTGTCTGATATCTCCCTTCATTTGTTCAATTTCTTGCAACAAGTCTGGAGCTGAAAAGTCCGCTTCGTTGATATTATTCTCAGAGATCTCCTCCAACAGCTTGCTCACCAGAATAGATATCTTCCTTGTAACTTCTCCAACATGTGCCAACATATCGTTGAATTTTTCATGATGGATAAAGTGCTTTGGTATATCGATGAGAAAGATCAATAGGAACTCCATCAAGACATTAATGCCTTGAGTTGGAGCATAATTGACAGGTACTACAACTGCCATGTATCGTTGGAGAAGAATGAGATAATTTTGAAGAATCCTTGGAGATGCTTTTAGGATTTGCTTCACAAACCCCTGTAGTTCTGTTGACCCTGAGTCTTTCATGAGTTTCAAAGTAGAAATGTATAGAACCTCCAGTTCAAGATGAATTATGTCGATGAGTAGAGAAGTGATCTTGTAAGAGCATTGTGAGACGTTATAGTCATCATAATAATACTCACTACCAAAATCCTTTTTATACTGACCAGTCCAAAGATCAAAACAGAATTGTGTTACTCTATCGATCTACTATCATTTGGAACCAAGGATAGAGATATTCAGTACTTTTTTTGTTATCTGCGAGGATAGGGTAGAAATCTCTGAGATGTCTGAGTACTTGCCGAAGAATCTTGTAGTCACTCATCAGCGGGAGAAGCAAATTAGCACGATACTTTGGTAGATCATGGAGGTGTTTGAAGAGGTATTCAAACATTTTCTCCTCTGTTATTTTCTCCAAACTCGAATAACTTTTCATCTCTTCCAGCAGAAGCGGGGCGAGACCTTCCATGTTGTATTTCACTAGAATTAATTTATCTTCATCTTCATAGAAAAGTGAAGAAGTAAGTTCATCGAACTTTTCTATATTCATAGACATCCTCTCATAAAAGTCATCCAAACTCGAAGTCCCAAACAGAACAAATGTTCTTAGGAATCTCAATTCCATTCTTAGCTTTTCAATGTCATTCAATTTTGAAGCAATGAATTCTTCTTCTTCATTCTTTATTTTGTTCAAGCCATTCAACAAATCATCAATATGATTGTTGATTCTTCTTCTTTCTTCCTCAAATGGAAGCTGCTAAATTAAAAATCAATCATTGGTCGGGATATATTAGTGACATATTTTGTTATTTAGTAACAGAAACAGTGTAGTCCTAGATTTTGTTATTTAGTAACACAACTGTAGTAGTTTTTTTGATATGATGTCATATAATTAAGGCATAATACATAAACACAACCCTTAACTTGGCGTCAACTAACAGCTATGACCTTTAACTTTGGGTGTGCACACGTAGACACTTAAACTTGTATAAAATTGAAGTGCTTAAGTGTCGTTTCATTTCGTACCTTAAGGCGAGAAAGTTAGTTTTGAAGGGTTGTGTCTATCACTTAGTCCGAGTTCATGACTCTAGTGTTGAGATACCTCCTATTCAGTCAGTTCCTATAATAAGAGAGTTTCCAGAAGTTTTTCCTAATGATCTACCCAAAATTCCTCCTGAGAGAGAAATAGATTTCGGCATAGACCTCATTCCAGATACTCGTCCTATCTCTTTTCTGCAATATAGAATGGCACTAGCATAGTTGAAAGAGTTGAAAGAGCAGTTGAAAGATCTCCTAGATAAGGGTTTCATTCGACCAAGTGTCTCACCTTGGGGCGCTCCGGTCTTGTTTGTGAGAAAGAAAGATGGTTCCCTTAGGATGTGTATAGACTACCGCCAGTTGAACAAGGTTACCATCAATAATAAGTACCCTCTTCCGAGGATTGATGATCTTTTCGATCAACTTCAGGTTGCCACCTGTATTTTGAAAATTGACCTCAGGTCGGGCTATCATCAATTAAGAGTAAGGGAATGTGATATTCCAAAGACAACTTTCAGAACCAGATACAGTCATTATGAGTTTTTGGTTATGTCTTTTGGTTTGACCAACGCACCGGCAACATTTATGGACCTTATGAATAGAGTCTTCAAACCTTATTTAGATATGTTTGTTATCGTCTTCATTGATGACATACTAATCTATTCAAGGAATAAAGAAGATTATGCTAGTCATCTTAGAATAGTTCTTCAGACTTTGAAAGATAAGGAGTTGTATGCCAAGTTCTCTAAGTGTGAGTTTTGGCTTGAGTTTGTGGCATTCCTAGGCCACATTGTGTCTGGCGATGGAATTAAAGTTGATACTCGGAAAATTAAGGCAGTGCAGAATTGGCCTAGACCCACATCTCCAACTGAAATTAGGAGTTTCTTGGGTTTAGCTGGCTATTATAAAAGGTTTGTAGAGGGGTTCTCGTCTATTGCATCTCCTTTGACCAAGTTGACTCAGAAGACAGTGAAATTTCAATGGTCTGAAGCTTGTGAGAAAAGCTTTCAGGAATTGAAAAAGAGGTTGATTGCTGCTCCAATTTTGACTTTACCAGAAGGTACTCAAGGTTTTGTGGTGTATTGTGATGCATCTAGAGTTGATTTGGGTTGTGTCTTAATGCAGAATGACAAAGTTATAGCTTATGCCTCCAGATAGTTGAAGGTTCATGAGAAGAACTACCCAACCCATGACTTAGAGTTGGTTGCTGTAGTGTTCGCTTTGAAGATATGGCGTCATTACTTGTATGGTGTGCATGTTGATGTATTCACTGATCACAAGAGTCTTCAACATGTGCTTACTCAGAAAGAGCTTAATCTTAGACAGATGAGGTGGTTAGAATTACTCAAGGATTATGCCTTGAGTATTCTTTACCGCCTAGGTAAGTCTAATGTTGTTGCTGATTCTTTAAGCAGGTTGTCTATGGGTAGCACCACCCATATTGAAGAAGGAAAGATAGAGTTAGCAAAAGATGTGCATGGCACGCCTGGGAGTCAGACTTATGGATTCCGTAGAAGGAGGAATAGCGGTGATGATCGGGGCCGAGTCATCATTAGTGTCAGAAGTGAAAGAGAAACAAGACCAAGATCCCATTTTGCTTGAGTTGAAGGCAAATGTTCAAAAGCAAAAAGTATTAGCTTTTGAACAAGGGGGAGATGGTGTATTGAGGTGTCAAGGTAGATTGTGTGTACCTATGGTGGATGGACTTCAAGAGAAGATTATGGAGGAAGCTCATAGCTACAGATATTCCATTCATCCGGGTTCCACAAAGATGTATCGTGATTTGAGAGAAGTTTATTGGTGGAATGACATGAAGAAGGGCATTACAGAGTTTGTTGCTAAGTGTCCAAATTACCAGCAAGTGAAAGTCGAGCACCAAAGGCCCGGTGGTTTGGCGCATAATATAGAACTTCCAGAATGGAAGTGGGAGATGATCAATATGGATTTCATTACAGGGTTGCCAAGGTCTCGCAGACAACATGATTCTATTTGGGTGATTGTCGATAGAATGACAAAATCAGCCCATTTTCTGCCAGTAAAGACTACCCATTCAGCAGAAGATTATGCCAGGTTATATATTCAAGAGGTGGTGAGACTTCATGGAGTCCCAGTCTCTATTATTTCAGATAGAGGTGCACAGTTTACTGCACAGTTCTGGAAATCTTTTCAGAAAGGCTTGGGTTCAAGGGTGAACTTAAGTACTGCCTTTCATCCTTAGACTGATGGGCAAGCAGATCCTCAGACTGATGGGCAAGCAGAGCGCACTATTCATACTTTAGAAGATATGTTGAGGGCTTGTGTGATCGATTTCAAAGGGAATTGGGATGATCACCTACCTCTCATTGAGTTTACCTACAACAACAATTATCACTCTAGCATCCAGATGGCTCCATATGAAGCTTTTTATGGGAGAAGATGTAGATCTCCTATTGGATGGTTTGAAGTTGGTGAAGCAGGGTTGATAGGACAAGATTTAGTTCACCAAGCTATGGAGAAGGTGAAAGTGATTCAAGAGAGGTTGAAAACAGCACAGAGTCGTCAAAAATCCTACACTGATGTTAGGAGAAGGGCGTTAGAGTTCGAAGTAGTTGATTGGGTATATTTGAAAGTTTCACCCATGAAGGGGGTTATGAGGTTTGGTAAGAAGGGGAAACTTAGTCCCCGGTATATTAGACCTTACCGCATAGCCAAGAGGATTGGCAATGTTGCTTATGAGTTGGAGCTACCACAGGAATTAGCCGCGGTTCATCCGGTATTTCACATCTCCATGTTGAAGAAGTGCATAGGCGATCCTTCATTGATCCTACCAACTGAAAGTGTTAGGATCAAGGATAGCTTATCTTATGAGGAGATTCATGTTCAGATTTTAGATCGTCAAGTTCGTAGATTGAGAACAAAAGAGGTAGACTCAGTCAAGGTCCTTTGGAGGAACCAATTTATTGAGGAAGCTACTTGGGAAGCCGAAGAGGACATGAAGAAGAGATATCCACATCTCTTTGAATTCGGAGGAAATGCAGATCAAGATATTAATTTCCTTCTTAGTGCTCTTTAATTTATAGTGAGCATGTTGTTGTTGTTGTTGTTGTTGGCCTTGTGTACTTGTTGGGTGTTTGAGTTTGATATTACACCCTTAGCCTAGTAAAAGTAATCTCATTCGAGGACGAATGTTCCCAAGGGGGAGATATTGTGACATCTTGCAATTTGAAATAGCTATGAAGAAGCTTGTAATTGGAAATAGTTATTTTTGGAAAGAATTCAAATCTGGAAATTTAGTTAAGTATTGGGAAAAAGTGAGTTTTTGGCCAACTTCTCATGGTAATAACTCTTAGATCAGGATGAGTTAGGTGTATTTCCAGTTATGTTTTCAAAGACCTTGGAATGATCTTTCCAACGCCGCCGAGTTTGCTCGATTCCGAGTTCGTATGAGTGAGTTATGCCCTTTGGAAGTTGTGTTGTTGACATAGGGCAGTTTAATCCGAATTTTAAGGGTAGTTTGGTCTTTTCCCTAACCTTTTCTTTTGGTTTTATTAAGGGTATAGACTGATTTTAAATCAGTTTTCCCTTTTAAAAAGTGAGAGTTAGGGTTGTATATGAAGAGAGAAAGAAGAGGAGAAAGAGAAGAAGAAGCAAATTTCGTCAAGATCGTCGTGGTTTTTGTCGGGGGTGATCCCTATTAATGTATGTGAGATCATAGTGTTGGGATGGTTCATTCCCCCACACGCCAAAGTCGTTTTAATTTCGAGAAAAAAAGATTGGTTGTGGTTGTTGAAATCTTGTGGTTGTGTTGAAGTTTCTTGTTGGTTTGGTACATGTTTCCGGTTGTGATTTCGAGTTGAATCTATTGTATGATAAGGGGTTTTATGATTCTAAGTGTTTGGGGCTGGAACCTTTGAAGTTAAGAGGGTTTAGAATTGGAAAAATGAAGGAGAAAAGTCGGGCAGCTTGCATGAAACAAGTCCGCATCGCGGACTTGTTCCCCCTGTGAACAAAAATCTTCTCCGCGTCGCGGATAGGACGCGGACTCCACTGCTTCAAAATTAATTTTTGCGAGCATTTATTTAGGAGCATCTCCGCGTCGTGGACTTGTTCCAAGACGGTGTTTTCATAAATTTTCTCAAGTTTAGCTAATCAAAACTATTCATAAACATCAAGAGACCTTTCCTATCACAAATCATGAACCTTGAATCCATAATTCAATTCAAGGAAAAGTTAGGATCAAAGTCAAGAGAAGTTGAGAAGCAAGTCGAAGCAAGTTTTTAAAGTTTTTCAAGAGTCTTTATTGAACGTTTTAACTTTGTTTTAAGGCTCAAGTTCAAGTTAAGCCAAGAGTATAAAGTTGAGTTCATTTCTAAAAAGTTATTAGGGAACTAAGTATTCCCAAAGAAGTTTATAAATGTTTTTACATTTGAGTAAGAAAGGAACTATGTTTTCCAAGAGAGCCTTTGGGCTAATCTTTGATCAATTATCTCAAACTAAAGAAAGATGTGTTTAAAACACTTATGAGCTAAAGTTTATTTTGGGAGTAGTATTGAGCACCGAATTGGGGACACGAGTTCTTATTAACTCAACTCTCCATGAGAACCATGTAGCCAAACATGGGATTTAACGGGTCATACTTTTTAGATGATCACGTAAGTTAAGCTAGTGGATCCACTAAGTTAAGTAAGGTCCTATATCACGGCAAGGTATAGGATGGTCCTTGGGCAACGTGAGGTAAAACGTTGTATCATCACTAGGGCTCATAGTGGTGGTTGTCGGTTAAAGAATCTCCCACTAAAGTTATATTACTTTGATATAAGTAAAGTTGAGTTTGTTATTGTTTTATCCTTAACGAACTAAATAGTTGACAATGTTTTACAAGCTTTATATATATTGCATGTGTCTTATTGCTTTATATTGAGTTCGGTTATTCATGAGTCGAACAGAGCCAAGGTAAGAGTTCCTTTGTACTCCTTTCAAGCTTAAGTTGTTGTTTAGCTTTCCAGCTCGTATACTCGTACATTCAATGTACTGATGCCAGTTGGCCTGCATCTTACGATGATGCAGACGCAGGTACCCAGGATCAGCATCCAGCACGCCGTTGATCCAGCTGAGCACTCCAGAGTCAGTGGTTAGCCTCTTTGCATTTCGGAGGACTAGGTTTTTTTGTTCTCTTAGTTTTGTTTTATTAGGATGTTGCGGGGTCTGTCCCAACATCCATCTCAGTGTTATAGAGGTTTCATAGACAGTCATTCAGTTAGTATTGAGTCTCTCATCTATGTATATATATAAATATTCTATTTTGAGACACGAGTTGCCTTTTTGTCCAGATTTTATCAGTTAGGTTGTTTTATGACCTTTCATTGCATGGAGTTATTCTATTGAGTTAAGTTTTCCGCTGAGTTAAGTAAGCCAGGCCAAGGGTTCGCTTGGGGCCAGCAATGGTCTTCGAGTGTCGGTCCCGCCCAGGGTGTAGGCTCGGGGCGTGATAAACTTGGTATCAGAGCATAGAGTTTAAGAGTCCTAGGGAGTCTATGAAGCCGTGTCTAAAGAGTCCTAGTTATCGGTGTGAAGCGCGCCATATCTATAATTGGGAGGCTACGACACTTGGGAGGATTTCTCATTTCTTTCACACTCATCTCGTGCGTTAGTGTTTATCTCTAAAAGTTTCTTTCTGATTCGTGCTTGCGCCTGTTTTCAGATAATCATGCCTCCACGAAAAGTTGGCAGAGGGCGTCTTTCTAGGCATTATGTTGAGGAGCAAGAGTTACCATATGCCCCGGGAGTGCAGCATCAAGGGGAAGTTACTAATGCTGAGTTTAGAGAGGCAATTATGATTCTAAGTCAAGCTGTAACTAATCAGATTGGTCAGCAAAGGGGATCTCGACATGAAGGAGCTGACACTTCAAGGATTCGTGAGTTCTTCGGGATGAATCCTCCGAGTTTCATGGGTTCAAGCACTACCGAGGATCCAGAGAACTTCATTGAGGAGCTGAAGAAGATTTTTGATGTGATGCATGTGGAAGATACTGAGCGATTTGAACTAGCTATGTATCAATTGAAGGATGTAGCTAGAACTTGTTTCGACTAGTGGAAAGGGGGCAGAGCTGAGGATGCACCACCTGCGTGTTGGGCCTGTTTTGAGGAAGCTTTTTTGGGGCGTTTCTTTCCTCGAGAATTGAAAAAGGCCAAGGTACGTCAGTTTCTCACACTTAAGCAAGAATCTTTGAGTGTTCATGATTATGGGTTGAAGTTCACCCAACTATCCCGTTATGCTCCGGAGATGGTTGCGGACATGAGGAGTAGAATGAGCTTATTTGTTGCTGGGTTGTCTCATCTGTCGAGTAAGGAAGATAGGGATGCAATACTTATCGGGGACATGGACATATCCAGGTTGATGGTCTATGTGCAGCAGGTTGAGGAAGATAAGCTGAGGGACAGGGAAGAGTTCAAAAATAAGAAAGCTAAGACCGGTAATGAGTCCGGGCAGCAGAAAGGTAATGCGAACCGTCCGTCCTTTCAACAAAGGCAAAAGGGACCTGCTCCATCATCTGCTAGGGCACCTGCACCCAGATACAAATGTGAATATAATGGCCAAAATTCGAAGGACTTCAAGGCTAGACCAGCACAGTCTTCAGGTAGTGTGGCACAAGGAGGTAGTTTGATCCCTGCATGTGCTAGGTGTAGTAGAACCCACCCAGCTAAATGTCGTGATAGCCAGACCGGGTGTTTTAAGTGTGGACAAGAGGGTCACTTCATGAAGGAGTACCTTAAGAACAAGCAAGGCAGTAGGAATCCAGGCAATAGAGCCCAGTCTTCATCAGTTGCTGCCCTAGACAGGACGACACCTAGAGGAGCTACTTCTAGTACTGGCGGAGGAGCAAACCGCCTCTATGCAATCACCAGTCATCATGAGCAAGAGAACTCTCCAGATGTTGTCACTGGTATGATCAAAGTCTTTGCTTTTGATGTGTATGCTTTGCTAAACCCAAGAGCAAGTTTATCTTTTGTGACCCCTTATGTTGCAAATAAGTTTGATGTTCTTCCTGAAAGACTTTGTGAACCCTTTTGTTTTTCTACACCTGTTAGGGAGTCTATTCTAGCAGAAAAAGTCTATCGTGATTGTCCCATTTCCATTAATCACAAGAGCACCATGGCTGATTTGGTTGAGTTAGACATGATAGATTTTGATGTCATTCTAGGTATGGATTGGCTTCATGCCTGTTATGCATCATTACATTGTAGAACTCGAGTGGTCAAGTTTCAGTTTCTGAGTGAGACAGTCATAGAGTGGAGTAGTAGTTCAGCAGTGCCTAAGGGTCGTTTCATCTCGTACCTTAAGGCGAGAAAGTTAGTTTGGAAATGTTGTGTCTATCACTTAGTCCGAGTTCATGACTCTAGTGTTGAGATACTTTATATTCAGTCAGTTCCTATAGTAAGAGAGTTTCCAGAAGTTTTTCCAGATGATCTACCCAGAATTCCTCCTGAGAGAGAAATAGATTTCGGCATAGACCTCATTCCAGATACTCGTCCTATCTCTATTCCGCCATATAGAATGGCACCAGTAGAGTTGAAAGAGTTGAAAGAGCAGTTGAAAGATCTCCTAGATAAGGGTTTCATTCGACCAAGTGTCTCACCTTGGGGCACTCTAGTCTTGTTTGTGAGAAAGAAAGATGGTTCCCTTAGGATGTGTATAGATTACCGTCAATTGAACAAGGTTACCATCAAGAATAAGTACCTTCTTTCGAGGATTGATGATCTTTTCGATCAGCTTCAGGGTGCCACCTATTTTTCGAAGATTGACCTCAGGTCGGGCAATCATCAATTGAGAGTAAGGGATTGTGATATTCCAAGGACAGCCTTCAGAACCAGATACGGTCATTTTGAGTTTTTTGGTCATGTCTTTTGGTTTGACCAACGCACCAGCAACATTTATGGACCTTATGAATAGAGTCTTCAAACCTTATTTAGATATGTTTGTTATCGTCTTCATTGATGACATACTAATTTATTCAAGGAATGAAGAAGATTTTGTTAGTCATCTCAGAATAGTTCTTCAGACTTTGAAAGACAAGGAGTTGTATGCCAAGTTCTCTAAGTGTGAGTTTTGGCTTGAGTATGTGGCATTCCTAGGCCACATAGTGTCTGGTGATGGAACTAAAGTTGATACTCGGAAAATTGAGGCAGTGCAGAATTGGCCTAGACCCACATCTCCAACTGATATTAGGAGTTTCTTGGGTTTAGCTGGCTATTATAAAAGGTTTGTAGAGGGGTTCTCGTCTATTGCATCTCCTTTGACCAAGTTGACTCAGAAGACAGTGAAATTTCAATGGTCTGAAGCTTGTGAGAAAAGCTTTCAGGA